>PVKH010041214.1:0-10980 GCA_004027955.1 Chaetophractus vellerosus
AGCCTTTTATGCTTGGGACCACGCCCACCGAGGGGTGGGGCTCAACGTCTCACTGACGTGGCAGTTAACGCCCTACTCATAACTTAATCATGCCCAGATGAACAGATTAGTTTACAAACATAATCTAATCTATATTTTTGGAATTCATAATTAAATCAAACTCAAACCATTACACCCACTTTATCCCCAAATGTCCCCTTTCACTTTCCTGCTATAACTGAAACATCAATATTCCCTAAGAGTACTTTTTTCTCTTCAGCCATTGTAAGCCTTTATTTTCTCTCCTAGAGGTAGGAAAGAGTGCCTACCTTGCTCCCTTGGTCATTGCTAGATCATTTCTCTTCCCTTGCCTCTAAATTTCCAATTTCCTTTGAAGGTATCACCACCCACAACTCACCTTTGGTCAGTCATCTAGGGGCCTTCCTGAGACTTGTCACCTCTTTCCCATAATCCATCCGTCCCTTGTGCCTTCTTTCCCTCCTCATTTGGCTAAGATTCCATGACTCATCATCATAATTATGCCCTTCCAAATACTCGTTTGACCTTCTCTTGCTCCATCACACTTGCCTAGCAAAGCCACTGGGTAAAGTTAACTACTGGCTTTTTCAGTTGCTGAATATTGCAACTAGAGAAAAGCTTTAGCACATTAAACTTATGACCACAACCTCAAAAGCACAACCCTCTGCCAGACACTGTTACTGTATTTCTCAAACAACTCTTCCATCAGCAAAGCCTATTTTGTACCTTCCTTACTCTAATGAAACCTTCCTCCCCAGTCCAAGTGGGAGTCTACCCTAGCTCCAGATAGATCATTTGGGAAATTTTAAAGACTGAAGATGCCTGGGACCTACCTCAAACAATCTCTCGGGTGAGGCCATGTGTCAGTATTTCTTTAAACTGCTTGGTTTAAATAATTTCTTTAAGCAGCTATGGTTAAAGAAATCACTGCCTTTACCACCTTGAACTGCTGACCTTGTCTCAGGCTTTTTTAAAGAAAAAGAAACCATTAAATAAAAGTTCTTTCATCTTCTTACAGCAAATCCATAAAACCCTGTCAATTCTATATCCATGTTATATCCCAAATCTGCCAACTTCTTATTGTCTCCAATGGTACAACCCTAGCCTCAGCCACCATCATCTCATTCCTCATCTCTAGAGCTTCTCACTAGCCTCCCTAATTCCTTATGCTTCCCTATAAACCATTCTCAAATCCAGCTTCCATACTGATTTATTTTAAAAGTTAAAAACATTTGATGACTTATCTCATTAAGAATAAAATCCAAGCTCCTTGCCAAGGCCTTCAAGATCTAAGTGATTATCTCCTGCTTATATTACCAAATCTCATTCTTTATATGTCCTTCTTCTCAACTTTTGGTATGACTCGAACAGTAGCCACCATAGTTCCACAAAACAGGGACCACCTATAGTTGCTTCCTCTGGCTGGAACAATGTCTAATCCACTCTCTCCTACCCCACCCCCATGAATTCTTAACTTGGCAATCTCTTACTCATACTTGCAGTTTCCACCTAAATATTTCTTTCTCAGAGACACCTTCTCCAACTGCTTTCCTTTATAACTCAGTTCTCTCCCATTTGCCTTTCTCATAACATCCTGAATTTCCCTTTTTAATATTTTTTATAATTTATAAAACTTTTAAATTTTTTTTGCATTTTTTCTTTATTAGAGAAGTTGGGGGGTTACAGAATAATCATGCATAAAATACAGGATTCCCATGTACCACTCTGTTATTAACACCTTGCATTGTTGTATAGTATTTGTTATAATTCATGATAGCACATTTTTATTTTATTTTTTTATTTTTTTATTTTTTATTATTTATATATCTATATATATATTTAAGATACATTGATTACACAAATGTTACATAGAGACTCCAGGACTACCCATATGCCTCCCCCTCACCCCTCCCACAACCCCCCACACACACATCCTTCAGTGTGGCATAACGCCTGTGACTGATATACACATTTTGGGGCTTTGCCATCAAGCATATATCACAGTTCAGGATGTAGACGAACCTCTCTCCCATACAGTTCCGAATGATACATGATGATTCAAAATGGCCTACATCCTCCATTGCAGCATCACCCACGACAACCCCCAGGTCCCAAAAATAACCCCGCATTACAATTGCTCTTTCCCCACCCTATTCCCAAAGTGTCCAGTGACCCTGGTTCCACATAATTTTGCAATTTCTTCCATTGCATATATCACAAGACACTAACAAGTCCATTCTAGTCCATAGTTTTTCCCCCAATCCCAAGGAGTCTGGGATGGTGATGTCCCCTCCACCATCAAGTGAGAGGGGGCCTATATCACATGGGTACGATGGAAGGGATTATCCTGCCTGCAGCCACAGGCTCTCTGGATTCCCCTGCATATCTGTCATCCATCATCAACTCCCAACTAGGTGTCCTGGTTGATTCCATTGCATTGTAGCATAGCAGTTGCAGGTCCACAGTTTCTGGACCCAGTTGGCACATGGTCAGCCTGTAGTCTCCGGTCTATGGAAGTACAACTAAAACTCTGGCATCAAATATAGGTTTGAATAGAAGAGATATTTGGGCCATGGGCAGTGAAGACATATTATGGTCAGACTCTGTTGCTCTCAGGAGCAAGGATTCCAAAATAGGGCCCACTAGTAAGGCACCAAACTCTGGGATTATCTGCCCTGGTATAGGACCTGGATATCTCCAAAGCCCTCTGGAGGCCCTCTGTTTGGGGTGATATCCATATTGGAAGCCTAGGAGGTCCTACTGGGATTTGCATAAGTGTTACCTCTGGGTTGACCTCCCGACTCATTTTGAAGTCTCTTAGCCCTATGAACTCATTTGTCTTTACCGTTTCCCCCTTTTATTTGAAGTCTCTTCCCAGTTTTACTGCCCGTTTGCATTTGTTAGTAATCCCTCATTTCCAGGGAGGCTCATCCCCGGGAGTCATGTCCCACACTGGGAGGAAGGTAATGTATTCATATTCTGAGTTTGGCTTAGAGAGAGGCCACATTTGAGCAACAAGGAGGTTCTCCAGAGGCAACTCTTAGGCACCCCTTAACACTAGGCTATTCCAATTTCAATAGCAATGACTCATAAGGCTAGTCATCAATAACAGGTGCCCATCAATGGATCATCCTCCTTTGCCAGACACTGTCCCTGTACTCAGGGGATTGTTGCTACTCACCGGGAAAATATGACAGAGATCTCCAGGATGGGAGTTCAGTGTTCTCCCACTTAGTGATTAATACTTCACCCCATGACCATGTCCCATGAGCCTTTGAACAATTATGTATGACTTGTGTATGTTCAAGTGGACTACCTCCCATGCACCCCCAACCTTGACACCCCCCGTCCAATGCTCCTCTCCCATCCACATTGTGACCCTTCTGTGATACATAACCTCTTCACATGTGAAGCCATCACAGTAGCCAATCATGATGAATAGGAAAATGAAATAATAATGGTATTTAAATGTAAGAGGTAAAATATAGGTGAACTTGATAATACAAAATAATTTTAGAAAATTAAAAATATAAATAAAAAAATAGAAAAAGGAAAACAATATTTTATTAAATGATTGGGCTATTCAAAAAATATAAAATAATAATAATAATAATAATAATAAATAAAAATATATAATTATATATATATATGTATAAGTTTTTTATTTTTATTTTTCCAAATTCCCAAATTGTGCCTTATTGGTGCAATATCTGGTGTCCACTCTATTTCATGACACCTTTCTCTTATCACTGTCAAGAAGCCCTCCTTTTATCATTTAATTTCCAAAGATGTTTTGGGTCACAGCAGAGCCACAGACAAAATACAAGACACATTTTTATAATTATTCTATAAACTAAACTCCATGGTTTAACTTAAGGTTTGCTGTTTATGTAGTATAGTTCCATAGATTTTTTTAAAAAAGTTATTCTGTTATCATACATACAATCCAACATTTCCCCTTTTAATCACATTCAGATATACCTTTCTGTGATGTTATTATGTTCATATTTTTGTGCTACCATCACCACCATCCATTACCAAACCACTTTCATAATTCCAGATAGGAACCCTTCAAGCCTTAACTTCATGGCCAGGCAATCTCACTACTATGTATATACACCAAAAAATTGAAAGCAGGTACTCTTACAGATATTTGTACACCAATGTTTATAGTGACATTATACATAATTGCCAAAAGATAGAAGCAACTCAAGTGTCCATCAACCAATAAAGGGATAAATAAAATGTGTTATATATGTACAATGAATAGCCATAAAAGGAATGAAATATTGATCCACGCAAAAACATGGAAGAGTCTTGAAGACATCATCTTGAATGAAATAAGCCAGACACAAAAGGACAGATATTGCATGAGTTCACTGATTTGAAATAATTAGAATAAGCAAACTCATGGAGTCATAATCTAGAATATAGGTATTGGAAATGTAACTATATTTTGACTTTATATTTAGATATTTAATGGCCATAAATTCCTGGAGGTCACAGACCATGGCTAATTCTTCTCTACTATATACAGAATACTGGGTTAGTGCCTCTCAGATGGTAAAAAATCATTACCTATTAGCGCATCGTTTACATTGTCACTATTGCCATTGCTGTGTTGCAAAATTAACTATATAAATCACCATGACTTTCTTTTCTAGAGAACGATAGAAATTTGAGAAATCGTTTCTATTGATTTCTAAAATATTTTTTAATGATTAGGCCAAAACAATCATTTCTTCATTATTTTTATATGGCACAAAGTATATTAGAAGCACTTCAAATTTGATTATACCATCAATCAGGTCATATATAAAGTACTGTTTCTCATAATAATTTATATATAAGTATATTTCCTGATACCTAGATTATAGTCTATTCTGCAATTACAACACATCCAGGATTAAACGCACATCAGAATATATTTCCATTTAATAAATAGGTTATCTTTATGTTATTTCTTACTTCTGATAAAATTAATATAGTTACCTACTAATTCATTTTTAACAGTCAATTCAAAGAACCATCTTTTAGCTGCACTGACTCTTTCATTGAATATATTTTCAATTTAATTAATTTTACTCTTATCTATACCATTTATTTCCTTCTACTGTGATTTGTTCTTTAATTTTTTTTACGAAGGTATCTAGTATTGAACCCAGGAATTTGTACATGGGAGGCAGGCACTCAACCACTGGGCTACATCTGCTCCCTGTTCTTTAATTTTTAAGTTGAGTTCCAGCCTCCTTAATTTTCACTCTCTTTTACAACTATAAAAATATAAGGCTATATTTTTAAATTTCTAAACCAGGGGTTGGCAAATTACAATCAGCAGACCAAAGTCAGACCATGTCCTCTTTTGATATAGCCCCAAAGCTTAGAATGGTGTTTACAATTTTAAAGAGTTGTAAATACAAAACAAAAAAGAATATGTAATAGTGTTTATATTGGTTCACAAAGCCTAACATGTAATTCTCTGGCCCTTTATAGAAAATGTTTGCTGATCCCCGGCTCTAAAGAATGCTTTTGCTGTATCCTTTCATTTTGTTATATAGTATTTTCAATATTACTTATTTTCTATTATTTATTTATTTAAATGTGTGATTTAGATATCCAAATAAATGTTATTTTGTCTTTTGTATTTTTATTGATGCTAGCATAATTTTTTTGTAGTAATACGATTTGGTATGTATAATACCAAATATTTGATAGAAGTCGAGACTTGCTTTATGAGTTACCCCATGATCAATGTTTTTTATGACCCATATGTTCTTGAAAAGAATCTTTATTCTTCAAATGTTGGTTGTAGGATTTTATTCATATGCACTAGATCTAGTTATTTAATTAGGCTGTTCAAATAATCTATATACTTATTGGCATTTTGTTTATTGATATTAACTACTAAGAGAAGTGGATTAAAATCTATCACAGTAATGGTAAATTTAGCTGTTTCTCCTGGTAGTTATGATTATTTTTACTTTCTATATCTTGATGCTATATTATCAGTTGCATACAAGTTTAAAATTCTTATATCTTGGCTTGAATCTTCTATCAATATATAATAGCCATTTATCATTAGCAATGTTTTTGGCCTTCAGGATAATTTTGTCTAATATTACTATACCTAGAGCAAAATTCTTCTGAATAGTATATGCTGGTATATTTTTATAATATTTTTACTTTCAGCCTTGCTATGTCCCTATATACAAAAGATAACTAGATTTTTAAAAAATATATATATATAGGTAGTTCTGATAGTCTTTCAAGTGAAAATTATAGTTTAAAGTTATTGTGAATACTGATATATTTGGATCCCTTTCTACCACTCTATTTTGCACTTGTTGTTTTTCTATAATTTTTGTTTAATTTTTTCTTTAAAACATTTTTTAAATATTTCATTCAATTTTTCTTTCTGCCAGAAAGGAAGTAATGTGCTCTATTTAATTACTATAAACATATTCAAACACATTTTAGCCTGGCAAAAACTAATTAATCAATATATTTACTGTTAACAAGGGAATTGTTTTAACTGCAATCATTCCTCTTTGTTATGTGCTGCTATTTAATAGTATTTTAGTTTTGTCTTATTTCTTTATAATCTTTTAAAATTAGACAATATTATTATCATATGTTTTCAGTGTTTGCTTAGAAATTTATCTACATATATATCATGTCTTTTTCTTTCTCAGCTCTTGCTTATATTATGATTTTCCTTCCTCTTCATTTTATTTTTATTCTTGTTCATTGATTTTTTTCCCTTTGAAAATTGCATCTCCTCCATTATCTCTTTCTGGGAGTCTGAAGAGATATCTATTAGATCTTCTCAATCTGCCTCCTACATCACTATAATTTCTTAATGTTTTCCTTTTCTTTGAAATTTTGCTTGCTTGTGGATATTTTCTCCAGACTATTCTTTCATATCACTAATTTTCTCTTCACTTGTTCTATTCTAAATTTTAATAATTCATTAAATTTCTCATTTCAATCATATATCTTTACTATTAGAGTTTTACTTCATTCTTTTCATAAAACTCTCTTGTCCATCTTTATATTGTTTTGATCCTTAGTAACTTTTGATATCAAATTTATCCCAAATATACTTCTTTTATATTTTGTACCTGTTATTTCAAATATGTGGCATTCATGCTAATTCAGATTCTTCAGTTTGCTGTTTTCCTCTGGTACTTCCACATAGCAATTCCTTTTCTTATCTTAGGAATTTTTATTTGTTTTCATAATCTTCTCACCTTTAGCTGTGATAGGTTTATTTAAGTCTGACCTTAAAATTTTCCCTCTAGAAAGGATTTGCATTTTGTTCTTCTAAGCATCATACCTCATACCTAAGACCAATTTAAAGTAAATTTCCAGTTAAATTAGGGAGGTATGAATTCTTGTGCTGGAGTGACATGTTGCTTTTTCACTCTACCCAAGCCAAGGATGATATAGGAATGGGTTTCCTACATACTCCCTGCAAGGCAAATATTTCTGTAGCAATACACATGGCTATCACCTGTAGAGGATCCTGAGATATGCAAGGTGAAAGGGTGATTCTGACTCAATCAGAATCTGAAAAGACCATCAGTGATTAATAGATGCTTCCTGGAAACACATTGGATTCATTAAGTACTCTTAATGCCTTTCAGAGTTCAACTTTCTTTATTTTTATGCTCTTTAACCATACATTTTTAAATATTTTTAAAAATATTTAAAATATAGCCAAAAAGGGAAATCTAAATCAATGTTTCTACTTAACAGGTATTTTTACATTTTTACAAGATTACACTAAAAAATAGAATCTAATTCTCTTAACTTATTCTTATGCTCTTATATTAGCTTTCCTCTAAAATGAATAAAATAACAAATAAATGCCAGCTAGATTGACATAGGCAGATAGATAATATATAGCATTTCATTATAATTATGATGCATTACTATAGATAGGTTATGTTATTATAGAAAATTGATAGTGATGCTGTTTCACACTAGAAAATATAATAATATAGACATATACTTAAAAAAACTTCTTAAGTAAAAGAATTAATGCATACTTACCATGGAAAGATATATTTGAGTTAATCATTATACCCTTACAAATTTAACAGAAGCATTTTCCAAAATAATACAAAACAGAATAAAACAAAAAGCAAAACAAACAAACAAAACTTCTCAACGTCAGTAGTACTTTGCTGACTAGTCAAAAAATATATCAGTTGTTCACATTATGCAGTATATATTGCTTACTGTAAATTTTTGATGCCTGCTGTTGAAGATTGAGTTATGTACTACTGGCAAAAGCATGTTCTTGATCTTATTCTACATTCCTGTGAGTGTGAATCAATTGTAAATAACAAGTGTTGAAGGTTATTTTTCTTTAAGGAGTGGCCCAACTGCATGAGGGTGGGTCTTAATCCAGATTACTGGAGGTTTTTAGAAAGAAGACCAGGAAATCAAAGAAAACAAAAAGAAGAGGATACTGCCATGTGACAAGAGACAGAAGTGCAGGTTAGGAAACCCCGAGGATTGTCTGCAGCCAGAACCAGAATGCTAGACACCAGCAGAAAATAAGCCTTGAAAATATCTTGATTTTGGACTTCTTTAAAGCATCTAAGCTGTGAGCCAATAAATGCTTGTTGTTTAAGCCAAAACCAGTGTGTGGTATTTATGATAGCAGCCCTAGTGAACTAAGACAGCTGCCAAAAAATTTTTCTTTGGTATCTCATCTAGAAAATCATAATGACTTTTGTAAATACAAACTAAAATAGTTCAAGGAGGAAAATATATCTTATAAACACTACTTTGAAACTTTGGCCAATAGATAAAGTTTGAAAAATAAGGAAGAAAAATGAATTAAAACAATTTTCAGGTGAAAATTGAAGTAAATTAAAAATAATATTTTGAACTCAATGGATAATGAAGATACAAAATATGAAAAACTGTGAACTGCAGCTAAAGCAGCACTGCTGGAAAAACTTTTAGCTTTAAACACATATATAAGAAAACAGGAAAGGTTGGAAATTCAGAGATCTAAACTTCCATTTCTAGAAGGTAGAAAATACTAGCAAATAAAACCTTAAGAAATTGAAGGCTAGGAATAACAATGGTAAAAGCATAAATTAATAAAATAGAAAACAAATACATAATAAAATTTTAAAAGGGCATAAAGCTGGTTCTTCAAAAATATTAATAAAATTTATAAGCCACTAGTAAGATTGATCAAGGAAAAGAATGAAAGCACAAATTACCAATATAAAGAAGACAAAAGAAAAAATAAAGACAAAAAATAAAATAAAATAAAAAAGGAAAACAAAACAAAAAGAAGACAAAACAGAACTACAGACAATACAAGGAAAGTAAACAGATATTATGTGCAATTCTTTGCCAATAAATTTATAATTTGGATGAAATTAACAAATTTCTTTAAGAATATAATTTACTAAAGCTGACCAAATATAAAAGAATACTTAAATATACAAACATCTAGTTTAATCCATTATTTAAGACCTTCCCCAAAATATAACTCAAAGCCCACTTCATCCATGAATTCTCCTAGCACTTAGGGAAATGATAATACTCATCAAACATAAACTCTTTTTTTTTGAGAATAGAGAAAAGACTCCCCAGCTCTAGCACAATCTAGATCTTAAAACTTGACAGTGTACAAAGTATAATCCTTCCTATGAACACAGTAACAAAAGTCCTAAACAAGACAGCAAATATAACTCAGTAATATATAAGAAAGAAAAGAGGTTATGACCAAGAAAAGTTTACTCCCAGAATGTAAGGGTGATAAATCAATTTAAAGGAAAGAATTAAATAATATGTTTATAGAACACCTCAGTTTGGGGATTGAGATGTTTTACCATGCATTTTTTTTTAAATAATAAAAATTGCTCTTTATAATTTAACTGAAAGTAAACCATATTGACAAAAACCAAAAAATGTACAATGGGGCATAAGGACAACCATCAAGATGGTGGCAGAGTACAGAACTTCAATAGTGAGCTTGTGCTACAGGGCAGTTAGTAGTCACCCAGAGCACCTGTTTGGGGCCTCCAGGAGACCAGAAGAGCATCCTGCAATATCCTTGAAAGAATGGAAGGAGAAGACTGCCCATCTGCAGGGAAGATTGGTGAGTGGAGCTCTCCATGCCATGGAGGCCAGTGCCCATACTCCACTGATGGCGCAAGCCAACTAGAGAACTATTCTGTGGCTAGAATTGGAAGCTCCATTTCACAGGAATGGGGGAGGAGGAGATGGTTGGGCGCCAACTTTGTCTGCTGATTAGTAAATTCAGCTGGCTAAAATCTAATCCTAACAACAGCTTAAGTTTGAAGCTGTCTGTATTAGTCAGACAAAAAGGGTGCTGATGCAAAATACCAGAAATCTGTTGGCTTTTATAAGGGGTATTTATTTGGGGAAGAAGCTTACAGTTACCAGGCCATAAAGCATAAGTTACTTACCTCACCAAAGTCTATTGCCATGTGTTGGAGCAAAATGGTTGCTGACGTGTGCAAGGGTTCAGGCTTCCTGTGTTCCTTCTTTCCCGGGGCTCATTTCTGTCTGGGCTCAGCAACTCTGCTTTCTCCACAAGGTCAGCATAGACTATGAGGCTCTCTAGGCTTTACCTTTGTCCACAAGGCCAGCTGTAGACTATCAGGCAAGCAGCTCTGTCTCTCTCCCCAGGGATTCTACTGTGTCTAAGGAACCATATCTATTCCTCTGTGTTCCCCTGTGTGTTCACTTCCCAGATTCCAGCTCAAAACTCCCAACTCTGCCCTTTGCCATGTCTTTTCTCTGTGAGTCTCTGCCCCTTAGTGGGCATGGACTCAACGCCCTACTGACATGGTCCAGTCAAATCCCTAATCATAATTTTTTTTTAACAAGTTTCACAGGATTAACTCTTTTTTTTTAAGATTTTTTTTATTTTTTATTTATTACATATCCCACCCCACCCCACCC
>PVKH010041215.1:0-10984 GCA_004027955.1 Chaetophractus vellerosus
TGTGGTAACATATATAAAACATAAATTTGCCAGTTTAACCATCTTTAAGCATACAACTTAGTGGCATTAGTTACATTTATAATGTTGTGCTACAACCAAAAACTTTTAAACCATCCAAAACAGGAACCCTTTACTCATTAAGCAGTAGCTTCCCTTTCTCTCTTCTCCCAGCCCCTGATATCCTCTAATTGACTTTCCGTCTCTATGAATTTGCTTATTCTTGATATTTAATACAAGTGAAATCATACAATATTTGTCCTTTTGTATCTGGCTCATTTCACTTAGCATAATATTTTCAAAGTTCATTCATGCTGTAGCGTGTATCAGAACTTCATTCCATTTTATGGTTAAATAATATTCTAATACATATATATATATCACATTTTAAAAATCCATTCATTTGTTGATTGACACTTGGGTTGCTTCTACCGTTTGGCAAATTGTGAATAATGCTCCTGTGAATATTGGTGCATAAGTGTCTGCTTTAGTACCAGTTTTCAATTCTCTATGCAAAATTTAAAAGCATGTACGAAAGCGTCTCTTTGATGAGCAAAAATGTGAATTGTTAAAATATGGGGGCAGAATATAAATTTGTTGCCTTTAGAGCTCTTCATTTTTATCACCACTCAAGCTTCCCTGATAGTTTATGAAATGTGTTGCCTGTGTTTATTAAATTGTAAAATCAGTTATGATTTTCAATTTTTAAATGGGATTAATATATAAAATAACATTTGAATGTCATCCTTTCAGGAAGTGCTATTTACTGTACTGGATGCAACAGAAGGACTCTTAAATGGGATTAGGAATATGCTGGCACATATATTTTTACCAGCTATTCTTGCAACAAGTAATTGGGGTGCTTTAAACCAGTCCAAACAGGGAGAGTCAGAAAAACACATTTTCACTGAAACCATCAACAGATACCTTTCATTTTTAGATGGTAAGTATATAAAATTTAATGTTTAGAAAAGCAAATTACTAAAAAATAGTGAATTAACCATAAGGTATTTTATTAAAAATAACCATTAGAGAAGAATTTTCCATCTTAAAAGAAGATGCCAATCAGTGTAATTATGAGACTGAGAGGTAAGATAACAAGTTATTAGAACCCCTCATTTCCAGGGATTTTTACAGGAGCAAAATATGCGTTCTTTTTATTTTCTATGTAAGGATTCTCTTCCTATAGTACTAACGAAAATTTTACCATATTTTAAAGTATATTTTATTATTACGCTATATTTTAAAAATATACAGCTTTATTATTTATATTGTTAAAATACAATTTTATTAACAAATCATCAAGTCACAATCTAATGTCCAATTAGAATTATGTTTCTATAAAGTATTAGATGTTTAATATTTTGGTAATTACAGCTTGAAACCCCACACTGACACTTAAAACATTGACTTTAAATACCTCTTTCCTTAATAGTATTTTTTTCCCCTTTTAGGTGCTAGAATAAGTATTGAGGGAACAGTTAAGTTAAAGAATATAGAAAACGTTGATTTCTCCAGACTGCAGACCTTTGAAGAAGTGACAGCCGCAGCTGGCAATTCAGAAACTGTTCATCAGTTAGAGGATGTGCTGATGATATGGTACAAACAGATTGAACAGGTGAGCTGATCCAAGTAATTGCCTCAAATATGAGTTGTCGTTCTTATTGTGCCTTAGCCATTGAATTTTGTCCTAAAAAGTAAAGGGAAGAAAGGAATATTCTTTGACTTTCTTCCAGGTTCTCTTATGAATCTCAGCCTATTCGTGACTTTAGTGCAAAATCATTTTTATTTATGTTACATTTAAAATCAGTTTTAAGATATTTGTCAGTTGCAGGTGCAAAATGGCAGAATAGAGACTTTTACATTTTGCTTCCTCCACTAGAAAAGTAAAAGTGTTGGGAAAAGAGACTGGAATTAATTAGGTCCCTGGAACCAGAGTGGACATTTAGAACAATTGCAGGCATGCCAGAGGAAGTGACGGGTTACTGTGAGGTCAGCTTTTTAAGTGAAAGTACGAACTAGTAACCAGCCGCCATTGCTCAGGGCCATGATTGTGGCAACATGACTTGGATTCCAGGAGTGGCCAGCTGGGCCCAAGGCTGACAAAGGAAACCACCTCTTCTAAAAGTTGGGGCTGAAGGTCGAGGTCAGTCTGGGGAATCCATGAGGGATCAGTGTGGAAGATGGCCACAGATTTGGCCCTCTGTGCAGTAGTGCTTCCAGCCTCCTATCTGCATCCACCTGGACATAAATAGTTGGTGTATCTTTTTTGGCTGTTTTTAAATTTTTATTCCTGCTATGTGTGGGCATTTCTGATCTGAGAGACCTCTGAAGACACAGCATAGACCCTGGCCTTGGTCTTAGCCCTCTCCTAAGTGGGCTTCTGGCCTTATACCAGCATCTACCAGGACTTAAAGACCCAGAGTACTGTTTCATTGGCTGGGATTCCTCTTTCTCTTTCTCATGTTGTTTAGTTTGGCAGATTACTGAGGGTCTAGTACAGACATTAGCCTTGTTTTCTCCAAGAAGCAGCTTCTTCTAGCCTTACTACCAGCATCTACAGGGAATAAAGAGCCAGTGCACCTCTTTTTCTTTTTCTTTGTTTTTTGGTTGGTTGTTTTTTTCTTTCTCTTTGTTATATTTTTGGATCTGGTGAATCCCTGAGGTATGAACTGGAATACAACCTAGGCTTTGACCTCAAAAGCAGCAGCTTCTGGCTTTTCACCAACACATAACAGGAGACTTGGAGAGGCAGTGTACTTTATTTTTTCCTTTTTTTTTCTTTTGTGTGTGTTTTGTCTGTTTGTTAGAAGTTTTCCTTTTTTTCCTTCTCTCTCCCTCTCTATTCCTTTCCTTTCTCTTTCTCCAACTTCCCTCCCTCCTCTCTTCCTTCTGAGTGGGAGACCTAGACTTCCAGAGTGACCACAACATAAAACTCAGAATGTCTAGTTATCAACAAAAAAATTGCAGAACAGACAAGGAGACAGGAAAATATGGCCCAGTCACAGGAAAAAAGAATTTGATGGAAAATATTCCAGAGGAAGCACAGTCTCTGAAATTACCAAAGATCTTTGAACAACTCTTATAAACAGGATCAATGAACTAAAGGAAAACAAGGACAAAGAATGAAAAGAAACCGGTAAAACAATATATGAACAAAATGAAATTTTCAACAGTGAGGTAGAAATTATAAAAAAGAACCAAATGGAAATTCTGGAACTCAAAAGTACAAGAACTGAAGTAAAAAGTTCATTAGATGAGTTTAAGAGTATATTGGAGGAGGCAGAAGAAAGGATCGGTGAACTCGAAGACAAAACAATTTAAATTGTCCAGGTTAATGAGCAGAATGAAAAAAGAAGGGGGGGGGGAAAGGATAGAGCCTGAGGAATCTGTGGGTATATATCAAGTGTACCAATATATACATTATAAGAGTCTCAGAAGGAGAAGGGAGAAAATGGGTCAGAAAAAATATTTGAAGAAATAATGACAGAAAACTTCCCAAATCTGATAAAAAATATGAATATATAAATTCAAGATGCTCAAGGAATGCTAAGCAGGATGAACCCAAACAGATTGACACCTAGACACATTAAGATAAAATTGTCCAATGCCAAGGACAAAGACAGAATTCTAAAAACAGCAAGAGAGAAGTGATGTGTAACATTACGGGATCCTTAATAAGATTAACATCCAATTTCTCATTAGAAACCATGGAGGTCAGAAAGCAGTGGGAGGACATATTTAAAATGCTCAAACAGCCACCCCCCCAAAAAAAACAAAACAAAACAACAACAACCCAGCTGTTACCCAAGAATAATATACCTGGGAAAGTTGTCTTTTAAAAGTGAGGAAAAAATTAAGATATTTTGGGACAAACACTGAGGTCTTCATTACCATTAGATATGCCTTACAGGAAATGTTAAAGGAAGTCCTCCATGTTGAAAGGAAAGGACTATAGACAGTATTTCAATGCTGGATGAAGAAATAAAGATCTCCAGTGTAAGTAACAACATGGGTAAATATAAAAGCCAGTATTATTTCATTTTTCATTTGTAATGCTGTATTTTACTTCTTATAAGGCTTAAAATTCAAATGCATAAAACATAAATTTTTGTTACCGGGTACATAAGATATAATTTGTGACGAGCAACATAAAAGGGAGGGATGGAGGAATATAGTACTGTGTATGTGTAGGCCGTTGAAGTCAAGTTGGAGTAAACACAAACTAAATTGTAATAGAGTATAAGTTTTTTTTTTCTACTGAGAAACTTGTCTTTATTTGAAATCTTCCTCTTTAAGATCATAGATCTTGAGAAACTTTGATGTTTAAAATCATATCAGGGGGCCGGCTGTAGCCCAGTGGATAGGGTGCCGGTTCACCACATGGGAGGCCCTGGGTTCAGTTCCCGGGGACCTCTCCAAAAGCGGGCAGACTGCCTTGAGAAAGGCAAGCTGCCATGGGCGGGGCAGAGCCGCCGTGGGCAGGGCAAAAAGCCGCCACGGGCAGGGCAAAGCCACCACGGGCAGGGCAAGTTACCTGCAAACGGAGCAGATCCGCCCATGAATGGAAGTGGAGCAGCCCGTGAACGGAAGCAGACCCACCCGCGAACGGAGCAGAGCTGCCTGTGCGGTGACCTGACTCGGCGCGTCGCCACAACGGGGGGAGACAGAGCAGACACAGAAGAATGCAGAGAAATGAACACAGCAAGAGCAAGCAGAAAGGGGGGGATATGTAACAACAACAACAACAAATCATATCAGACTCAGCAAGTCCAGGGAAGACTGGCTGTAGGCTGGGGGAGGTCAGAAAGCTGCAGCAGCCCAGCTTCAGTGCAGGAGCCAATCAGCCTCTTCCCTGCTTCTCTCTGGACCAGTTGGAACCCTCAGTGCTGATAGCACAGGTGTCCCTTGCGCAATTCTGTCTTCTCTGTTCTCCTTATCTTAGCAGGTATTTAGAAAATGATGCATTCGACAGCCCTTACTTGGCAGAACAATATGGACCAAGTAACCATAACCCATATAGATGGCCCAGTGAGGAAAGCCAGGGCAGAAAATCTAAATCAGGTCTCCAGTATCTGGTTCTTGGCGTATCTGCCTGCACTCGGTTGTACTGTTCCTTGGGTGTCTGACAAAGTGATCACTGTCCCTTCTCAGATCATTGGATGGTATCTCCTCAATCTTTTCCTTCTCAGCATTGGTGACCACCTGGACAGGCTATGGTCTGTAATTCTCATCCAAGTGGTTCTTGCCTCAGTAGCAGGTGTCCCACCACATGTCTTTAGATAAAGACATTATATAAAAATTTACACAAAAGAAAATCAACTGATTCAAAATGGCTCATTATAAAAGGGCATCTAAACAAAAAGGGAGACAATAATGGAGGAAAGGAGGGACAAAAGAGGTGTAATACTTACAAAAAGCAATTAGCAAAATGGCAGGAGTAAATTCTGCCTTATCAATAATTTCCTTAAATGTAAATGGATTAACCTCTGCAATCAAAAAGCAGAGATTGGAAAAATGGATAAAGAAACATCCCAACTATATGTTGTTTACAAGAGATCCATCTTAGATCCATGGATACTAATATATTGAAAGTGAAATGATGAAAAAATATTTCATGTAAATAGTAATCAAATGAGCAGGGATGGCTATATTAATATCAGATAAATAGACTTTAAGTAAAAAACTGTTATAAGACACAAAGAGATTATATAAAATGGCCAATCCAACAAGAATATTTAACAATTATAAACATATATGAACCTAATTACAGAGTGCAAAATGTGTGAAACAAACATTGACAGAATTGAAGGAAAAAATAGTTCTACGATAATAGGTGGAGATTTTAGTATACCACCTTCAATACTGGATAGAATGTCTAAACATAAGATCAAAAAGGAAATATAGGACCTGAAAAACAGTATAAACCAATTAGATCTAACCAACATATATAGAATACTTCAAACAATAGTGAACTGCACATTCTTTTCAAGTGTACATGGATCATTCTCTAGGATAGACCATAAATCAGGGCACTAAATAATAATTTTTTTAAAGATTTATTATTTTTAAAAATTTATTCCCTCCTTGCTGCTTGTGCTTGCTGTGTCCATTTGCTGTGCATTTTTCTGTGTCTGCTTGTCTCCCTCTGTTGCATCATCTTGCGCCAACTTACTGTGCCACGCAAGCCATCAGCTCATCACGCCACGCTGGCCAGCTTGCCTTCACCAGGAGGCCCCGGGAATCAAACTCAGGGCCTCCCATATGGTAAATGGGAGCCCGGCCACTTGAGCCACATCCGCTTCCCCTTAATAAATTTTAAAATATTAAAATCATAAAGTAACTTCTCTGAGTACAATGGAATGAAGCTTGAAATCTGTAGCAGAAGGAAAACTGGAAAAATTTACAAATATGTGGAAATTCAACAGCACAGTCTTAAACAACCAATGGGCTAAAGAAGAAATTATAAGGGAAATAAGGAAATTCTGAGGTACAAATGAAAACACTCACCCAATGTATCAAAATTTATGGGATGTTGTGAAGGCAGTCCTCAAAGGGAAGTTTCTAGCTATGAGTGCCTATATTTTAAAGAATAAAGATCTAAAATTGATAATCTAATTACATCTTCAGTAACTAGAAGAACAAGAGCAAAATAAATCCAAAGGTAGCAGAAGAAAAGAAATAATTAAGATTAGACTGGAGATAAATGAAATAGAGAATAGAAAAAACAATTTAGAGAATAAATTAATCAAAAGTTGGTTTGTTGAAAAAAATCGACAAACCTTTAGCTAGACTGACAAAAAAAGGAAAAAATGCAAATATCTAAAATCAGAAATGATAACGGTGATATAATGACTGACTACATAAATAAAAAAGATAATAAGAATATTATGAACAATTGTATGCCAACAAACTAGATAATCTAGAAGAAATGGGAAAATTCCTAGAAATACATTGATTACCCAGATTGATCAAGAAGAAATAGAAAACATCAACAAATCTATAACAAGTAAAGAAATTGACTCAGTAACCAAAGTGGATGTGGCTCAAGCGATTGGGCTCCTGTCTACCATATGGGAGGCCCTGAGTTCAATTTCTGGGGCCTCCTGGTGAAGGCAAGCTGGCCCGCGCAGTGGAGAGCTGGCGCAGCAAGATGACACAACAAAGGGAGACGCAGAAGAGAGACAGCAAGAGATGCAGCAGACCAGGTAGATGAGGTGGCTCAAGCAATTGAGTACCTCTCTCCCACACCAGAGGTTGTGGGATCAGTTCCCTGTGCCTTCTCATAGAGAAAGGCAAGAAGAAAAGACAAGCAGACATGGGAAGAACACACAGCAAATGGACACACAAAGCAGACAGCAAGTGCAAAAATAACAAGTGGGTGGAGAGAGGGAAAAACACTGAAAAAGCCAATAAGCAAATTTACAAAAAACAACAACAAAAAAACCCTTTCACCAAAGAGAAGTCCAGGATCAGAGAGCTTCACTGGTGAATTCTACCAAACATTTAAAGGAAAATTAATAGTCCTTCTGAGACTCTTCCAAAGAATTCAAGAAGAGGGAAAACTTCCTAATTCCTTTCACGAGGCTAGCATTACTCTGATACCAAAGCATTCTTCTAGAATGCAAAATGAAAATAACAAAGAGATTACCATTAAAAGAAAAAATTAAGATATATGTGAGAAAGCTAAAAAAAAAAAACCAAACACCACAATATCCTTGTAATAAAAGTTCCAATCCTACAATAACCCAAAAGAATAAACAATTATAAAATAAACTTTTCCTGAGATGAAGAAAAACCAAAGACTTTAGTTCAAATATGTCTACCAAGAGTTGGGCAGAAATTCCTAGAATATACGTGCCTCATGTTTCTTGGTGGAATTTTTGGGTCCTGGACAGACATTAAATCATGACTGGCCTTGGCCTTCTTAGCTGGAAAACTAAATTCTAGAACACAATGAAGTGATATTTAAGTAATTCTGAGAGGAAATATTTGGACCCTATAGTTCCATATACAGGCAAGAACCCACCTTGTTCCTGGTGAGAGCAAAACAAAGATATTAGACATTCACATATTGAAAGGGTATAGGACTCATGTATGCTTCTGAAAAAAACTATTCAAAGAACTATCCTAACTGGAAAACATTAAGATCTCAAGAAAGGTGAACATAGGGTAAATTGAAAATCACATTGAGCAATGAAACAAAAAACTTATAGTTAAGTCTAAGAAATTATTGATCATGTGTTTATGAAGAATGAAAATTGTTAAAAATTAAAAAAAGAAAGTAAAAAAAACAAAACAAAAAACTTTACCTTCCCCCCAGCGTGGGTCCTTCAATAACATAGTTATAAATATCCTTTAAACCTTGAGATTGCTGGGGAAATCTGTTTAAATATGTTTAATCTCTTGCGTCACCTTAGCGCTCTTATTTAAATATGTTTATAAACATTTTAAGGCTAATAACAGAAGTCTAGACCTAAGATACGAAACTTCTAAACCACTAGAGGTAAAATAATAGAAAGTAAGAAAACCAAATCTCTGTGTATGTATATGTGTATATCTGTATGTGTGTAGGGATGTATTTTAGGCATATGAGGCAGCCAACTGCAAGATCACTAGAGAAATCAGTATCTTTATCAAGCATCATAGTCAATGAGAAAATGCATGGAAAAAAGAACACATCCATAGTTATAATAATAGTAATACATATTACGTATATAAGAATAAGTCAGATATGAAATGTGTAACTTTATATGAAATAATCTGTAAGGTTTTTCTTTGTGATGGAAGACCTGAATACATGAAGTACACTTTATTATTATTCAGTTATCCATTCTCTTCAGATTCCATATTTGCAAATTTGCCAGCTCTCTGAAGTTTATTTGTAACTCCAAAATCAATACTCTCAGTGCTTCTGTGGCCATTTGTGAGTACACACAGGGCAGCGAAAAACTTTTATGTGCCGTTCCCAGTTGAGGTTGAGTAAGGCGGTGCTCTGCCTTCTTAACTTGTTGTAAACTGAACATCCATGTAACTTCTACGCAAGTTAAGAAATAAAACATTTCTAGCACCTTACAGTCCCCCAGCATTCCTCTTCCCAAGTTTAACCCCCTTTTCCTCTCCCTAGTTGTCCCTCTTCTCTTGACAATTATGATATTCAGTTCCATGCTTTTCTTTATAGTCTTACCTTTCTCTCCCACATTTTCTTTTAGAAGTGTTACCATTTTTGTCAATACTTAGGTTTTTAATCCATCTGGAATTAATTTTTTGCGTATTGATGTGACGTAAGAATCTAATTTTGTCTTTTTCCATATAGTTAGCTAATTGTCTCAGAACTGTTTATTTAATAGTCCTTCTTCCCTAAGAAATTTGTAATGTCACCTCTGTTCTATACCAAGTTTTTAGGGTCCTTTGTCTTTCCTATTGTTCTATTTAATTCTTTTTGCACTCATGCCACACTTTTAATTTTTGTAACTTTCTACTAAGTCAGTATTTGGTATGTCAAGGCTCTTCTCTGGTTTTTCTTCAAAATTGTATAGATTATTTTTAGTTAAACATTATTCCAAATTAAATTTTTTAAGAGAAAAGGATGCAATTATTTTTATGTATGTATGTATGTATTTATTTTGGAGGTACCGAGCATCTCATGTGGCAAGCCGGTGCTCAACCATTGAGCTACACTGGCTTCCCCCAAATTAATTTTAAGACTAATTTGTCAAGTACCATGAAAAACTCTGTTGATATTTTGGTTGGAATTTCATTGAATGTATAAATTAATTTAGAGAAAATTGCTGTCTTTATGTTATTGAATTTTCCACCTATGAACATGGGATAGCTCTCCATTTATTTAGGTCTTCTTTTATGTGCTTAAAGTAAGTTTTCTAATTTTCCCCACAAAAGTCTTGTGCATCTTTTGTTAGATTAATGTCACCATTATTATTATTTGCTATTGCAAATAGTATCTTTTCAGAAATTAAAGATTATTAGATGCCTTGTAAAGAAATGATGATTTTTATGTATAACTTCAGTAACCTTAATGATTTGTTCATTTTTATAAATTGTAAAAGTTTGCCTTTAGATATTCCTGGATTTTAAAAATGTAGACAACCATATCATCTGTAATTATGCCTTTTTTGTTTTGTTTTGTTTCTAGTCCTTATGCCTTTTATATACTTTTCTTGTCTTGTTCTGGACACACCATCACCATGTTGAATAGAAGTGGTCATAGGGGCAAACTTGCCTTGTCCTTGGTTTTAAAGTGATATTTTCTAAGATTTCACCTTTAAGTATGTGTTTGTTGCAAATTTTTGGTAGACACTATTTGTTACCTTATTTGCTAAGAGTTTTTTTAACATTTCACTGTCGAATATTATTTATACTTTTAGCTTCCTTTGACAAGATGGAAATCATGAAATTTTTCATGAAGAAGAGCTTAACATTTCAATGTCCAATACATTTGTTTGATTGCAGGTGCTTATTGAGAGTGAGCAGATGAGAAAAGAAGCTGATGATTCAGGTCCACTCACTGAATTGGAGCACTGGAAACGCATGTCAGCCAAATTCAATTATATTATTGAACAGATAAAAGGGACAAGTTGTAAAGCTGTCATAAATGTGCTTAATGTTGCCCACTCCAAACTGTTAAAGGTAAAAGGCTCTTTATTTTAAACTTTGATATACTTCAAAGCAACTAACTAGAACAGAATCTAAAATTACCCTTATTGTACTGCTTCTTGGTATAATATATTTGAATCATGTATTTAGAAGAGTTAAACTTTGAGTAAGGCTTTTTCATATGCAAAAACTATTTCCAGAAGAGGGAAAGGAAGTATGGAAATGAAGATTTATTTTTCAATATTTCACACTCTATTTTTGATAATACTACCATGAGGTGACTACTAGAAAAGCAGTCTTCCTTTATTTTTAAATTGTTTTTGAAATTGTCATTCAATACAGGTTCATTGAAGTAAAGAACTACCTAGGGGGC
>PVKH010041216.1:0-10967 GCA_004027955.1 Chaetophractus vellerosus
TTCATGATGAAGGCATTCCACATTCATATTCATGGTGTTTCTCACTAGTATGTATTAATTGATGCTTAATGAGGTGTGAATTTTGAGAGAAGGCTTTCCAACATTTAGTGCATTCATAAGGTTTCTCTCCAGAATGAATCCTTTGGTGTCTGATGAGTTTTGATTTCCTGATGAAGGCTTTCCAACATTCATTACATTCATAGGGCTTCTCTCCAGTATGGATTTTCTGATGCTCTCTGAGAACTGACTTACATGAGAAGGCCTTTCCACATTCAGCACATTCATAGGGTTTCTCCCCAGTATGAATTCTCTGATGCTTCCTGAGATCTGATTTCCATGAATAGGATTTTCCACACTCAGTACATTCATAGGGTTTTTCTCCAGTATGAATTTTCTGGTGTGTCTTGAGACTTGCCTTACGAGAAAAGGCCTTTCCACATTCTGCACATTTATAGGGTTTCTCCCCTGTATGAATCCTTTGATGTCTAATGAGTTCTATTTTACTTCTGAAGGCTCTCCCACATTCTTTACACTCATGTGGTTTCTCACCAGTATGAATTAACTGATGCTTAATGAGGTGTCCTTTCTGGGAGAAGGCTTTCCAACAGGCAATACATTTATAGGGTTTCTCCCCAGAATGAATCCTCTGATGTCTGATGAGTTCTGAGTTCAAACTGAAAGTTTTCCCACATTCACTACATTCATGGGGTTTCTCACCAGTACGGATATTCTGATGCCTAACGAGGGGTGCTTTTAGGGAGAAGGCTTTCCCACATTCACTACATTCATAAGGTTTCTCTCCAGAATGAATCCTCTGATGTCTGATGAGTTTTGATTTCCTGATGAAGGCTTTCCAACATTCATTACATTCATAGGGCTTCTCTCCAGTATGGATTTTCTGATGCTCTCTGAGAACCGACTTACATGAGAATGCTTTTCCACATTCAGCACATTCATAGGGTTTCTCCCCAGTATGAATTCTCTGATGCTTCCTGAGATCTGATTTCCATGAATAGGATTTTCCACACTCAACACATTCATAAGGTTTTTCTCCAGTATGAATTTTCTGATGTGTCTTGAGACTTGCCTTAAGAGAAAAGGCCTTTCCACATTCTGCACATTTATGGGGTCTTTCCCCTGTATGAATCCTCTGATGTCTAATGAGTTCTACTTTACTTCTGAAGGCTCTCCCACATTCTTTACATTCATGTGGTTTCTCAACAGTATGAATTAACTGATGCTTGATGAGGTATCCTTTCTGGAAGAAGGCTTTCCAACAGGCAGTACATTCATAGGGTTTCTCCCTAGAATGAATCCTCTGATGTCTGAGGAGTTCTGACTTCAAGCTGAAAGTTTTCCCACATACATTACATTCATGGGGTTTCCCACCAGTATGGATTATCTGATGCTTACTTATGAGTGCTTTTAGGGAGGAGGTTTTCTCACATTCAGTACATTCATAAGGTTTCCCTCTGGTATGAACTGTCTGATGCTTCTGGATATCTGACTTACAAGAGAAGGCTTCTCCACACTCAACACATTCATAGGGTTTCTCTCCAGTATGAATTTCCTGATGTGTCTTGAGATCTGAATTATGAGAAAAGCCTTTTCTACATTCTGCACATTCACAGGGTGTATTCCCAATATGACTTTTCTGATGTCTAATGAGTTCTGACCTATTTCTGATGGCTTTTTCACATTCACTACAGTCACAAGGTTTCTCACCAATATGAATTAACTGATGCTTTACAAGCTGTGTTTTCTGAGAGGTTTTCAGACATTTAGAAAATTCATAAGATTTTACTTGAGTATTATTTCTCTGATGCACATTAAGTCCTGATCTACCACATTTAAGTTGACTCAAAAGTTTACCATGGTTTGCCACAACTTGCCAGTCTTGTAAAATGAAACAAAATGAAGCATCCCTTCTGAACTGATCCATGATCTCAAATGGGAATAAATATTCTTCAGAAATTCCCATTTTTGTAGTTTTAAGTCTAAATTCTTCATCTGAAAGGAGAAAGATTTAATATAAACTTGATTTAACAAGAAGTATAAAAATCAGAATGGAAAAAAGCGATGAAGCCCCACAGTTATATGTACTGCTATTCTGATTGCTGGTCTAGAGCTTGGCATGTAGTTGGCATTTAATAAATAACCGTGAAAAAATAAATATCTATCAGAGCTCCTGTTCATTTTATTGGCCATTATTTCCTATTTCCTTCCCTTATTGTCCTTATCTTTCTACATTTCTTATCTTGACTATAAAACCACATTTTCCCTTCACTCAAATGTCAAATCTTGATGATTATGGCTTCCATTGAATGTGGATATATATAAACTTAGGCCTTTCTCAAATTTTACTCTCATTTCCTTAAAACAAATAAGCAAAATTATTCAACAAATTTGCTACATCATGTTGCCATAATGCTCAAAGTATATATGCATTTACTGTGCTCAAAAGCCTGTCTGGAGGATTGTGGGAAGATGGTGTCAGATTAGACAGGCAGGGCTCAGCACTCTCACAGAAACAATGGTGAAAGAGCCAAAAGGTGCTTGAGAGGCTGGCTTTAGGGGTCAGCAGACCAGGACAGTGCTTAACAACTCCCATGAGGGTGAGGGACAGAGAGAGGAAGTACCCAAAACAAGAAACTGTGAGTTACTAAACCTCCTGGTTGCCAGGAAAGGTTCCCCAACCCCACCAAGATATTAAGTAAGGGTAAAACCCCTGGCTCATTGCAGATGTCGGTGGGGAGGGGGGACGCAGATGTCTTCCTCCCTGTCAGCTGTTACAAGGAAAAAGAGAGAAAGAGTCAAGGGCTTTTCTTCAGTGAATTTAGCAAACATAGCCTGCTTTGAATCTCTGATGCAGCCAGACCAAAACAAAGGTAAACAGAGAGAGATATACCTCTGTGGAAAGGTTCACCAATGAGCATCATCTGCTGGCTGGTCTGGAAATTGCACAGACAAAAACCACACTTGGGTCTCTGGGAGAAAATATGCACCCCATTAGTGAGTCACTGGAATGATTTTGATAACTTAAGCTGGAAAGTTTTAAAGACTGAGGATAAGTTGAACCAAATATTAAAGAACAGCTGTGAAAAAATAACAATAGGCAAGAGAAAGAAATTGCCCATCAGAGTAAATTCACCTACATATTCAGATGCCTAGAAATCAGCAAAAAATTACAAGCCATACTAGGAAACATAAAGGGATGGCCCAGCCAAAGGAGCAAACCAAATATCCTGAAGAGTACAGGATTTAAGATAATTAATAAATGATACTCATACAAGTCTCCTAAATAAATTTAAAGACTTGAAAGAAAATATGACTAAAGAGATAAAGAATATTAAGAAGACAATTAGTGAGCATAAAAAAGTAACAGACAAGCTGCCACGGACAGAGCAAAGCCTCCACGGGCAGGGCAGGTCGCCCACGAATGGAGCGCAGCCAGCCACCCATGAACTGAAGCAGAGCCAGCCGTGAATGGAAGCAGAAGCCGCCCACAAGCGGGGCAAAGCCGCCTGCATGGTGACCGGTCTCAGTGCGTCGCCGCAACAGGGGGAGATAAAAAGCGGACAGAGAGGAACACAAGAATGGACACACAGCAAGAGCAAGCAGAAGGGGGAGGGGAATTGTAATAATAAAAAAAAAAGTAACAGACCTAATATGAATGAAAGACACAATGGATGAGATTAAAAATACATTAGAGGTGTGGAGTCTTTCTTTTGGGAGTAATGAAATAATTCTAAAAAATTTTGTGATGATGAATGCACAACATTGTGATTATAGTAAAAGCCATGATTATACACTTTAGATAGATAATACGGTATGTGAATATATCGCAATAAAACCACTTAATATATAAATAAATAATGGCTATAATAGCCTGAAATAGCAGCCATGTACAGCAGGGGAAACAGAGAGATTGAGAGGTGAAGATTTTCTTCTTTGCCTGTTTATTATTATTATTATTATTATTATTATTATTATTATTGAAATAATGAAAATGCTCTGATAATGACTGAAGTGATAAATGCACAACTATGTGATTGTACCAAATACCATTGATTGTACACTTTGAAAAAATTACATCAGAGGCATATAGGAGCAGAGTTGCATTGCTTGAAGACAGAATTAGTGATTTCAAAGACAGAACATCTTATCTGGAAAAGACAGGAGAACAAAAAGAGAAGAGAATGGAAAAAATGGAACAGAGTCGCAGGGAATTGAATAACATGCGAAAAACAAAAACATATGCATTATCAATGTCCCAGAAGGAGAAGAAAATGGAAAAGAGGCATAAAGAATATTTGAAGAAATAATGAACAAAAACTTCCCTACCCTTAAGGAATATCCAAGAAGGACAATGCACCCCCAAACAGAATAAATACAAGTAGACCTACCCCAAGACACCTATTATTCAGAACGACAAACATCAAAGATGAAGAGAAGTTTCTGAAAGCAGCAAGAAAAAAGCAAAGCATCACGTACAAGGGAAACTTGATAAAATTAAGTGCCAACATCTAATCAGAAACTATGGAGGAGAGAAAAAAGTGGTATGATGTATTTTAGGTGCTAAAAGAGAAAAAATGCCAGCCAGGAATTCTGTATCTGGCAAAGCTATACTTCAAAATTGAAGGGCAGTTCAAAATCTTCACAAACAAACAGAAACTGATAGAATATGTTACCAAAAGACCAGAATTACAAGAGATATTTAAGGGAGTGCTACAGAAAAAAGGAAAAACAAGGGTCAAAGACTTGGAGAAGAGTGTAGAAATGAATATTATTAGAAAGAGGAAATTAAAGGTAAAAAGATAGACAATAGTATGATATGACAACAGAAAGCCAAAGGTGAGAATGGATACAGTAAGTAATGCTTTACAGTCATAACATTGAATATTAATGGTTTGAACTCCCCAATCAAAAGACATAAACTGACAGAATGGATAAAAAAATGTGAGCCATCTATATGTTGTCTACAAGAGACTCACCTCAGACATAATGACACAACCAAGTTAAAAATAAAAGGTTGGAAAAAGATATTCCACATAAATAGTAACCAAAAAAGAGCTGGAATAGTGATGCTAAGATTGGACAAAATAGATTTTAATTACAAAACTGTTATAAGGGATGAAGAAGGTCATTATATATTAATAAAAGGGGCAATTCAGCAATAAGAATTAACTATACTAAATATTTATGCACCTAACCTCAGTGCCCCAAGATACATGAGGCACTCACTGGCAAAGCTGAAGAAAGAAATAGATGTCTACAATAATAGTTGGAGACTTCGATACACCACTCTCTCGGTATTGGACAGAACATCTGGACAGAGGATAAATAAAGAAACAGAGAGCTTGAATAATATGACAAATGAACAAGACCTAACAGACATCTATAAAATATTGCACCCCAAAACAGTAGGATATACATTCTCATGGATCCTTCTCCAAGACAGACCATATGTTGGGTCACAAGACAAGTCTCAATAAATTTTAAAAGACTGAAATTATACAAAACACTTTCTCTAATCATAATGGAATAAAGCTGGAAATCAATAATAGTTGGGAAAAGGGAAAATCTATAAATATATGATGATTAAACATCACACTATTAAATAATCAGTGGGTCAAAGAAGAAATTGCAAGAGAATTCAGCAAATATCTTGAGATGAAAGAAAATGAGAACATAATTTATCAAAACTTATGGGACACTGCAAAGGCAATACTGAAAGGGAAATTTATAGCCCTCAATGCTTACATTAAAAAAGAAGAAAGAGCTAAACTTGAAGACCTAACTGCACATCTGGAGGAACTAGAAAAAGAACAGCAAACTCATCCCAAACCAAGCCAAAGGAAAGAAATAGTAAAGATCAGAGCAGATATAAATGAAATTGAGAACATAAGGAAAACAGAGAGAATCAACCAAACCGAAAGTTGGTTCTCTGAGAAGATCAACAAAATCAACAAACCCTTAACTAGACAGACAAAGGGAAAAAAAAAGAGAGAGGACACAAATAAATAAAATCAGAAATGAGAGGGGGGAAATTAACAGTGACCCCACAGAAATAAGACAGATCACAAGAGGATACTATGAACAAATGTATGCCAAAAAATAGAAAATGTAGAAAAGATGGACAAATTCCTAGAAACACACGAACCACCTACACTGACCCTAGAAGAAATAGAAGATCTCAACAAACCAATCACAAATGAATAGATTGAAACAGTCATCAAAAACCTCCCAGATGGCTTCACATGTGAATTCTACCAATCATTTGAAGATGAACAAATACCAATCTTCCTCAAGCTCTTCAAAAAATCAAAGGAAAGAATGTTACCCAAGTCTTTCTATGAAGCCAACATCATCCTAACACCAAAATCAGATAAAGATACTATGAAAAAAGAAATTATAGACCAATACCTCTAATGAATATAGATCCAAAAATCCTCAACAAAATACTTGCAAAGAGAATCCAAAAGCACATTAAAAGAAGTATACACCACGATCAAGTGGGTTTTATCCCAAGTATGCAAGGGTAGTTCAACACAAGAAAATCTATTAGTATAATAAACCACATTGATAAATTGAAGAAGAAAAATCATATGATCCTCTCTATTGATGCAAAAAAGGCATTTGACAAAATATAGCACCCTTTCTTAATAAAAACACTCCAAAAGATAGGAATAGAAGGAAGCTTTCTCAATATGGTAAAGTGCATATATGAAAGACCTACAGCTAGCATTGTACTCAATGGTGAGACTGAAAGCTTTCCTGCTGAGATAAGGAACAAGACAAGGATACCCACTGTCACCATTATTATTCAATATTGTGATAGAAGTTCTAGCTACAGCAAATAGGCCATACACAGAAGTAAAAGGCACTCAAATAGGAAGGGAAGAAATAAAACTTTCACTATTTGCTGATGACATGACCCTATATCTAGAAAATCCTGAAAAATCCACAACAAAGCTACTAGAATTAATAGATGAGTTCAGCAAAGTGGTGGGATACAAGATTAATACACAAATATCAATAGCATTTCTATACACTACTGATGTGCAATCTAAAGAGGAAATTTTTAAAATTCCATTTATAATAGTGACTAAGACAATCAAATATTTAGGAATGGGAAGCAGATGTGGCTCATGCGACTGAGCTCCCACCTACCACATGGGAGGTCCATGGTTCGGTTCCCAGTGCCTCCTAAAGAAGACAGCAAGCTGGCATGATACAACAAGATGACACAAGAAGAGACACAGGAAGAAAAACATAATGAGAGACACAACAAAGCAGGGAACAGAGGTGTGTCAAGCAATTAAGCGCTTCCCTCCAACATCGGAGGTCCCAGGTTCAGTTCCCGGTGCCTCCTAAAGGAACAAGGAAGAACAGACACAGCAAGTGCAAACAATGAGGGGGTGGGGAAAAGTAAATAAATCTTTAAAAATATATATTTAGGAATAAACTTAACCAAGAACATAAAGAACTTGTATTCAGAAAACTACAGAACACTGCTAAAAGAAACCAAAGACTTAATGGGAGGCCATTCTGCATTCATGGATTAGAAGACCAAATATCGTTATGATGTCAATTCTACCCAAAATGATTTCCAACAGCTTTTTTGCCGAAATCAAAAAGCCAAAAATCAAATTTATTTTAAAGGGCAATGGGCCCCGAATAGCCAAAAATGTCTTAAAAAAGAACAAAGTTGGAGGACTCTCACTTCCTGACTTTAAAGCATATTACTTAGCTACAGTAGTAAAAACAGCATGGTACTGGCATAAAGACAGACAGATTGACCAATAGAACCAAATTGAGAACTCAGAAATGGACCCTCATGTCTACTAAAGTGATTTTTGACAAGGCTGTTAAGCCCACCCAGCTGGGCGAGAACAGTCTGTTCAACAAATGGTGTTGGGAGAACTGGACAGCCATATCCAAAAGAAAGAGAGAAGGCCCCTATCTCACACCTTATTCAAATAGTAACTCAAAATGGACCAAGGACCTAAATATAAAAACAACAATCATAAAACTCCTAGAAGCAAATGTAGGAAAACATCTTCAAGATCTTATGGTAGGTTGTAGTTTCTTAAACCTTACACCCAAAGCACAAGCAACAAAAGAAATAACAGATAAATGGGATCTCCTCAAAATTCAACACTTTTGTGCCTCAGAGGGCTTTACCAAAAGGGTGAAAAGGCAGCTGACTCAATGGAAGAAAATACTTGGCAATTACATATCTGATAAGGATTTAATATCCATAATATATAAGGAGACATTCAACTCAACAATAAAAAGAGAGACAAACTATCTGATTAAAAAAATGGGAAGACAACTGTCCAAAGAAGACATACAAATGGCGAACATGAAAAAATGTTCAACATCACTAGCGATTAGGGAACTGCAAATCAAACTACAATGAGATACAATTTCATACGTATTAGACTGGCCGCTATTAGTTGGGAAACTGTAAATTTTGGAGTGGATGTGGAGAGATAGGAATTCTTATTCACTATTGGCGGAACTTTTTTTTCCCTGAGGGGCTCCAATTTACACTACCTTCTAGAATTGCTGTAGAACTGCCATCATGGTATTTACCTCCTTCTTCATTTTGGGGATTCCTTCACTTATATGTTTTGCTGAATCCTCCTAGTTTAACCCCATGTCTTCCTTTACCAGTAACTTGCTGACAAAAGTATATACAGGCAATGAATTCTATGAATCCATGCATTTTTTAAAATGTCAGTATTTTATACCAGTGCATAATTAAAACTTTTGCAGAGTGTAAAATTCTAGGCTAGGAATAATTTTCTCTTACTTTTTAAAAGATATTATTCTTGTATCTTTTAACTCCCAGTATTAATGTTGAAGTCAAAAGCCAATTTGATACCAGATCCTTTGTTTGAGTCCTGTGTTTTTCTTTCTCTTGGGAAGCTTCTAGGATATTTATTTGGAATTAGCATTTTGAAATTGCATGATAATTTGGGTTAATGTCAGTTGACTTTCATCCACTCTGCTAGTCATCACTTAATGGGCTCTTTCAATAAGGAAATTAATTTTCTGAAATTATTTCTGTCAGAGTTTTCAGCCTTCATTTTCTCTCTCCTTTCTGGAACTGCTGTAATTCAGATGTTAGCCCTCCTGGACTGATCTTCTACTTTTCTTATTTATCTCCAATTTCCTATCTCTCTGTCCTGCTCTGCCTTTTGATGGATACCCTCTACTTGATCTTCAATTTGAGCCTTTACAAATACTTTCTGAATGGATCAGTAAGATTTTTCCCATGCTTAGCTACACAAATAAGCAGCCAATAAATAACTTACTAAAGGCCTTAAGTTCTCAATATTGGAAAAACAAAAGCTAAGAATTGGTTATTTTATAAAATATTAAACTTTAAATAACCAATAAAAGGCTTAGACATAACACAGACCAAATTCTAAAAAGCTATGTTTTGTGTCTGGTATTTATAGTCATTAAATGGGATGGGATATCTAACAGTGTGCAAAGAGGAGGGGGAGAGAATATTTTAGGTAGAAGGTAAAAACTGAGCTTAAACTGATAAACTGCACATTATATAAACAAGGACCTACATGTTCAGAAAATTATTATGTGTATGGAGAGCAGTAGGATAGTTGTACAAGTACAGGAGACAGTGAACTTTGGAAACTAGTAACAGAATATTTTGGATAAGCAAGCTGCAATGATATGTGAAGAATCTTTAAAGAAGAGAATTTTACATGTAGTATGTCAAGTATTAGGGAGTCCTTGTTTGTTTCTTTTGTTAGAAAAAAGACCATATAAAACAGAATATTCTCAGTGAAGCATCTAAGAATAATCCAATAAAAAGTGGAGAAAAGAAAGAAAGAAAAAAATCCAAGTAAAAAATAGAAATTTTCAGGCAAAAGATTACATCTTGCATGACAATAATCAGAACTGACAGAGGAGACCAAAATACAAATGAAAGTAAAAAACTACAGAGAGATTGCTAAAAAGAGATTAATAAAAGTAATTAAGAAATACAGTATAATTTGATGAAAATGAAGGTGAGAAAGTTTTCTGATGGAATGATTATGTTGCTAATCCTGATAGATATTAAAAATAAAGAGAATGGAAATAACACATGCCTGGATTACCAGTGAGACAAAGGATCTGAAGATATAAATATGGTAGTCATCAGAACAGATATAAAACCATATTAAATTTTCAGGAAAGAGAAACCCATTGTGAAGAAGATACCTGAGAAAGCAAGACAAGGTTGTTGAGGCACTTCATTCAAACAAGTGATAAATCAGTCGATTAATCAAGGACATACCAGGTAGCCAAGTCAGAGGATATTTCAGGAAGGATTTTTAAAACCAATAAACATAGCCAAAATTAACACAGAAGGAAGCAGTGATCACTTAAATGTACAATCAGAATAGATATCATAGGGATATGGAGAAGTAGTGCATACAGACAGCAGGTATAGGAAGCCTAAAATGATGAAAATTAGTAGACATTTTATGGTGGCACAAATAAGAGAGGACAAAAGGGGACTGGAAGGATTAAGGGTGCCACACAAAGTAATCTGGAAAGAAGGCAGATCCATAAATGTTCAATACACAAAGGGATGAATCTATAATCACAGTATGAGGAAGAGAAAATATGGAAGAAGGATGCTGAGGGAAAGCAATGGACAAATCAAGAAAGCAAGGTCCTAAATAAGGAGGACCAAGATGAGCTCTAGATTGTAGATAAGAGAGACAACATAATACTAAAGCCAGGAGACAGCCATGGCTATGGAGAGAGAGCTCTGTCTAAGGCTCATTGGATTTCTGTGAGACTCATGTTCAGAGCCTTAAAGCCCTTTCTAAATAACACTCATGAGGTAGATTCTTTCTTTCTCACTGGAGTTTTACTTCCTCTGTCTCCCATGTGTCAGACTCACACTCTCTCACCTGAGCAAGGATCACTAGGAATTTTCC
>PVKH010041217.1:0-10969 GCA_004027955.1 Chaetophractus vellerosus
TGGCCTTGTGGAGAGACGCAACGCAGAGAGTCTCATAGTCTTCAGCTGAACTCGTGAAGGAAACAAGCTAAGCCCGGAGAGAAACGCAGCCCCGGGAACAAAGGAATCCAGAAGCCTGAACCCTGGAGACGTCGGCAGCCATCTTGCTCCAGGGCATGGACTCTGGTATGGGAAGAAATTTATGCTTTGTGGCCTAGTATCTGTAAGCTTCTACCCCAAATAAATACCCTTTATAAAGACCGACCAATCTTTGGTATATTTCAAAAGGCACGCCTGTGGCTGACCAAAACAAATGGAATAACATATTTAAAATGCTAAGGAGAAAAATTAACCTAAAGTTATATAGCCAATTATATCTTTCAAAAATAAAGGATAAATAAGGACACTTTTAGATAAATAAAGGTGAAAGAATTTCTTATTAGTGGACAGGCACTAGAAAAATGTTATAGAAAGTTTCCAGCCTACATGAAAATGGTGAAAATGATACTAAGTAGGACTTTAGACCTCCAAAAAGGAATGAAGAGGTCTGGTAAGATTAAATATAAGTTTAAATATGTAGGCTTTTCTTCCTCTCTTAATTTTTAAAAATCAAGTTAAAACTAAAAGCAGTAACACTGCATGGTAGCTACATGTGTTATTATATTTAAGAAATATATTTGACAATGTAGCACAAATAATGGAGGTATATAAATAGGAATAGCCAATTAAAAGTTAATATTCTTAGATGTGAAGTAGTATATTAATTGAAGAAATAATGTTATGATTTATGAATAAATATTGTGACCATCAGAGCAATTCCCCAAAAATATGTATCTGTAAAACACAATACAAGGCAATAAGTTTGAATGCTAAGTAACACTCAATATAAACAATGCAGGAAAAGACTAAAATAAGAGCAATGAAGAGATGGGATAAATAAAAAATGAATTACAAGATGGTAAACCCACAACCAAATCATAGCTGTAGTTACATTAAACAAAAATAGACTGCACAATCCAATTGATAAATGAAATTTTTTCCACTCTAAAAAAAATCAATAACCTATAATGATTAGATGTTTAAAAGCTCTGCCTTTTAAATATGAATGCCCATACTGACTGAAAGTAAATACATGAAAAAATACATCATACAAACAGTAAGTATAAGAAAGTCAATGTGGTTATACTAAATCACTAGATTATCACCAGAGATATTGAGGAACATTTCAATGTATAAGGTATATAAAAAATGTTCTTAATGCATATATACCTAATAATATAGTGAATAATGAGAGAATTAAAGAGAGAAATAGACAAATCAACAATTATACTGGTTGATGATTATACTCCTTGCCCATTAAATGATACAACAAATAGATAAAAATTCATGAATTTGTAGAGTGTTTGGAGATAAATGTATAGTCTAAATCTTATATCAGAAAAGAAGCCCTGTTTAAATCAATGACCCAAGCTTCCACCTTCAGAATTTAGAATTTTTAAAAATCCATAATAAATAAAGGAATAAAATAATAAAGACAATGTCAGAAATATCAGTTCTTTTCCAAAATTTCCCATTTTATCCTTTATCAGTGAACATATTAATCTTGGTTATTTTATGGCCCATGGCTGGTAATTAAATTATTTGTGTCTCTTGATTTTTTGGTTAGGACCAGTTTTCCAGCATTACTTACTCACATTCAACTTATGTTTTACTGAAAGTCATGTGTAGTATTTGAGAAAATGTGGAAAGAATAGGAAGCTCAGTGTGATGTTCTCATATGTACTATTGCTTCTGTAAGGAAATTAGGCTAGGCTCAGTGACAATCTGCATTCACCTTGATCCAACATGGAATGGAATGATTGAAACTGTGCCTCCTCCCCTGGGAATATTAGACTATTTCTACTTCACTTTTACTAGTAGGGTACAGCCTTTGGGTCTCTACTGAAAATCATGGGGATTTTAGAAGGGTCCCCTCTCTTAGTCACACCTGTATTAGTTATTTAATGTTTCATAACAAATGACCCCAAAACTTAGCACCTTAAAACAACAGGAAGCTGTTATTCCATACAGTTTCTGAGGATAAGGATTCAGGCCTAGCTCAGCACCTTGGTTCTGCTTCTCATTAATTCGTAGTCAAAATGATGGCCAGGAAAGCCATCACCGAAAGGTGACTGGAAGGTCCATTTCAAAGCTCACTCACGGGGCCAGCTGTAGCCCAATTGGTAGGGCACTGGTTTACCACATAGGAGGGCCTGGGTTTGGTTCCCGGGGCCTCCTCGAGTGGGCAGACAGCCTTGAGAAGGCAAGCCACCATGGGCAGGGCAAGCCACCGTGGGCAGGGCAAGCCCCCATGGGCAGGGCAAGCCGCCTGCGAGCAGGCAAGGCCACCGCGCAGTGAGCTGACTCAGCGAGTCGCCGCAATGGGGAGGAGACAAGTAGACACAGAAGAACACAAAAATGAACACAGCAAGAACAAGCAGAAAGGCAGGGATATGTAATAAATAAAAAATAAATCTTTAAAAAAAAAAAGCTCACTCACATGGTTGCTGGTGAAAGGACTCATTTCCTTGAATTGCCCAAAGCAAAGGATCCAAATAAAGTGAGAGACCATCATGGGGGTTGCATGCCATTTATAACATAAAGGTGAATTGGCATACCATCACCTGTACTGTATTCTATTGATCACAAAGCTCAAGCCTGGTTCAGTCTTCACCTGGGAGACTGGCCACCGCAGACCTGAACATTTGTCTGTCTAATGTGCTGCTTAGCTTCTCAGCATCTCGGTCACTGAGACACTGTCAAGTCCTGAGACTGACAGTGACTGCGAAGGGAAAATCAGCAACAAAGACCTTGTTCACAATTCTAAACTACCTCATTATGATCTGAGTTCAGACCCACAAATTGTCACTGGCTTGGAAACTCCCTGATGGCTTCAATCATCATTTTTGTTAAAAAACAAAATTGTCCTACATTTCGTGTATATTTTGGCAGTAGGTTTGGTTTCAACCCATTCCATACACCAGAGCCAGAAGTTGAACTCACGTCTAGTGTTTTCATATGATACATGGAACTCTACAAATCTTCAGTTAGTAAGTAACCATCAGTCCATATTGAAGCAACTTCTACAATGAAGAATTACATCCTATTTTAGCTATCCCACTGTTGTTCTCTTTTTTATTTACTCTTTCTACTTTTTTATTATTCATCTTTGCATCCTAGCAGTTAGAAAATTGGGTGTTCTATATATGCTCGATGTAAAAAAAAAATGCCCATATTTTGGCTTTGATTAGGTCCCTTCAGTTCATCTAGAAAAATATTAGTCCTTCTCTGCAACAGTCCTTCCAATCATGATTTGAGAGTGGTAATTTATTCTTCCATTTATATTTTCTCTACGTGCTAAATGTCTCTATTAACTTTCCATTGTGTTTGGTAAGGTAATTCCTACACTCTCAGGCCTCTTCATGATGAATAGGTTTCTTTTCCTTCTTTATAAATTTCAGTATCACTTTTCCTTCCAAATCTCAGTCATATCACACTCCCATGTTATATTTACAAGTTTAGTCTGTGAATTAAAACCTGTCCATTCATATATTGATAACTAAATTGCTGAGTATTATTTCTTACTCCTAATTATTTAAATATTCATCGCTAGAAAATTTCTACACTGTTAATTCTTTCTATGTCATATAAGCCCAAGACATGTCCCAGAGAACTGGAGGTTTGCACAAGCTGAACTGCCCAATACAGAAGCCAACTGTGACTCTTAAGCATTTGAAATGTGGATAGTGCAAATGGAGATGTCCTGTAAGTGTCAATACATAGTAAGGTTCAAAGGCTTAGTATAAAAATATAAAATACTTCATTAATAATTTGCATATCGATTATGTGTAAAAATTATAAGATCTTGGATAGATTGGTTTAAAGAAATTATTTTACTGAAATTAATTTCACCTGTTTCAATTGTCACTTTTAAACATGTTGATGAGAAAATTTAAAATTACATATGTGGCTAGCATTTTTGGTCCACATGTTATTTCTCTTTGACAAAATTCTACCAAAGCCACACATTTGTCCAGTAACAGATAGAAAAATAGAACTCAATTTCTTTGGTCCCTAATGACTGTAATTATGCATGATGGCTAAAGTAAAAAACAGATTCTAGGAAATCAAGTGACTGCAACTTCTATCATTATTGGAAACGTTTTGCAGTAGAATCATTTCTTTCTGCCTTGAGTAATTTCACAAATTTGCAGACAATGATTACCAATGCTCTTGACTTGCAGTTCTCCAGTAGCATCTGCACATATGTAGCTAATATTGATTCCTGTTTGGAAACTGTCCTAAGAAATTTCCTGAAGGCAGACCACGTGAGAGGCCTAAGTCCTTAATGACAATCCCACTTTAAACCTATAGTACAGTGGCATGTGATACATTAAAATATATTTTGTCACTTAATGAATAGTTACCTACAGCAAGGTTTTGATTACAATAGTCTTTCTTTAGATCATTTCCTGGGCACATTTTGTAACACACAATGAAATAAAGGTGCATTTGTTCCCCCACTCTGCTGGATTCAGTCTTGCAATGAAAGCAGTTTATTTTTATCTTAATACTGGAGGTTCCCTTTAGGGCTGCTGAATAATTAAGGTTCATGTTTCCCATAGTTGCTCAATAACAAAATATTGAGGTCTTTTCTTGTATTCAGTTAATAACAGAACTTAGAGAAAGGTGGCTGCTTAGAAAAGAAGTAGCTTTATATTGACTGAAACTGGCAATTTGTATCTTTTACATTATTTTATTTCTAAAATGATTGCAAATTCTTTGATACCCCAGTATCAATTTGAAAACCCAATCTTTTTTTGACATGGGGAATGTTCATCTAACAGATTCAGAGAATCCTGTAGTGAAAATCACAGTATGTTTTATGTCTCCATTTGTTAAATAATTTACCAATTTACATTCTTTTCAGTATAGGCATTCTTTGCAGGGATCTTTGTGAAAAACATTGTAAACAGTACCAACAGTTCAGGACTTCTTTTTCCTATTTGTTCTCAACTGTTTCAGTTGTACCCCACTTTTAATTCCTTAGGGCTCACGTGACCTGTTCGGTCAGTGGAGACTCATGGTCAGTCGTGTTGGGTGTCAGTAGTGGCAGACCTGAAAATCAGCCCCTCATCAGGGATTCTCTCCAGCAGGCCAGCTGGAAGGGACCCCTTGCTATATGTGTAATATAGCTACACAAACCTGGTTGGATTAGTGTATCATTTCTGTTTATCAACAGATGTAAGGTACAAGGGCTAAAGGTTATGTGGGCTAATGAAATATTATCAGTCATAATAATATACTTGTCAATCAAACATATGATAGTCATGTTTATTAATCTTTACTTCCTACTATCTAGCTCTCTCTCCCTTCATCTTTTCTCCTTTCACCAGTTCCTACTGGCGAACATCGAAATACCTTTCTCCTATGTAAGGCTGATTATATGATCGTGCCTACTGTAATTATTCTATTATAAAGTCATATGTATTTTCCTCATAGTAATGGTGATGTTCTGGAATCATGAATTTGTTCAATTAGTCACCGAATTTCTGTCTTCTGCTAAACTCTAAGTTCCATGACGGTAAATGTCATATCTGTTTACTTCCTTATCGTATATATAGGATCTAGCACGGGGCCCATAACATAAAAGGATGCACCTTGAATGTCTGATGAATACTACTGAAGTCCTGTGTCACCTAGAAGTGTGAGGAATGCCCGAGTATGGCTGATGTGAGGAGACAGGACAAGGCCCAGTTGGGCCATAAAAGTCTGGCAGGCCAAGAAGATACGTTATAAGGGAAAAGCCAACGACTGAATGGACCACAAAGCTCCTCTAGGGCACTGGCAAGAGGCTGTTAGTTCCCAGAACCCGCTGTACAAGAAGGTTTCTGACCTTTTTGTAAATGAAGCCCAGCTTTGACTCTGCCCTCAGAAGAGTGAGATACTGTATGGGCTTATCTCCTTCCTAATTGGTATTCTGAGCGTGAGGCCTTCTAGACATCATTTTGGAAGCCAGGTTGCATCTCAGGTATCTTAGGCCCAAATTTAAATCATAAATTCTCTTCTCCCTTCTTTATTGCCTGGACCACTTTCTGATACTCTTAGTCTCACTGAATTTCATTCACCTTTTTCACCCTCATCTTTGCTAACTATTTATGATGTGACTTAAAGCTTGTGACCTCATAACACAACATCCCTACACAGAGGAAATAATAAACCCTACTAAGACATCATGCTGAAATGGTTGACGTAACTGATATTGGTCACTTGAGCACATAGCCTTTGCTGAGATAGGTGTGGTTTATACAGACAACATTTATATCCATAACTCTACTTGGGCTGTTTTTTCAAGTTCATAATTGCTAAATGCAGCAAGAAGTTTATGTGAATGATAGTATGTTTGATCAAACATTAAAATATATGTATATAAATCTTATATATATATATAAATTATATAATGTAAAATCATTTTTTTTTTCATTTAGTAATTATTCTCTATATTCTGGACCAGTCCAGGTTACTCTTCTTTTCTCATTGTCCACATTTTGTAGAAGCAATTGTGTGTATACCTAATTCTACTTGTGTCATTCCAACTAGAATTGCTTGCTTCTTTCTAATTGGGCTCTCATTAATATTGTGATTTTTAAATAATTTGCATGTGCAAATAATTAAAGCTCAACGTAAGTACTGAGTCTTTATCACAGCATTAAGAGAGATTTGTTCCCTCTGAGAGTATCTGTAATATTTTAGCTACCTGCTTTATCCATTTTTCTCAAATGGCATTTGCATGTGCCTTTACCCTATAGATCTGTTTTATCCATGTGTTTCCTATATCAGTAGGCTCCATTATCTTTCAGGTCTGCAGAGCAGGGGAGTAGCACAGAGAACATTTTAAATTTCATGCAATGGAAAGAATCTCTTACACAATTTAATGAAAAGCAGCCCAGCACATCATCTATCTGATTGCTCTCACCTACATACACCAATACACACCTACAACTGCGTCACTGTTAAGTATTTAGGGTGCAAAGAGTATGCATACAAGTCTCTGAACCAAGTTTTTCTAGGCTTCTACTTCTGGTAACATGCAATTTGAAATAATAATGGAATCCTTCCTAAAACTGTTGGATAAAAATATGAGTTTTTTTAAAATATATAAGGCCAAGCAATCAAGAACAAAAGAGAAATACTTAAATGCCAGAAACAAAGAGAAATAAGCAGAGACACTATGTGATTGTTTATGTTTTTGAGTATGTATATATTGGGTGAACATAACATACTCAAATTTGGTTTTTAATGACCATTTGGTAACCAATGGGGAAGTGTTTGATTGTATGGTTAAGAAAGAGAATAAAACCATGGAACCTAAAAGGCTTGGATAGCTTCTAATAACCTAGACCATCCACTTATCACCTTTCCTTTCCCTATTCTGTGCCCTGGAACACTAACCTAAAAATTCAGTATAGACTGGCTCATTCCTCTCTCGATTTTTGTTGGGGTTTGCCAATAGAAAGTACAAACATAAAAATGGAGGGATGGAGATAAGGTACCCATCATTGTTTCCTTAATTTATTAATTCCATTGTTGCCACAGGCAGGCTACATCCCTGATATATGGTCAGGTGGTACTCCAATACAGGTCTCTCAGTCTTGAGGTTCTAATTATAGCTTTACCCTCTTCCTGTTCAGACCTAGGGTCAGTAACTTAGCCATCCTATTACGTGCCCTGAGATATTGCATCTGTTTGCTTTTCCTACACACTCTCCAAATGATCCTTTTCGAACTCTTCTGAAAATCTCCAATATGAATGCATCCTCTGTTTCCTGCCAGGGCCCTGACTGATACAGAGGTTAAAAAGAACTTGCCTTTGACAATGTCCTTGAGTGGGGAAGGTTCTTTTTTTTTTCAAGGTCAGGAAAACAATACAAGAAATTTTAAGTTCAAATTTACAGTCCTTGTATAGTACAGGATTCCCAAAATTTAAACATTAACATAAAAATGGGATTCAGGCCAGGCAAAGCAATAGCTCATTTGGCAAAAGCAAAATTTTAAAAATTGCTCTGAAGGATATTTTATATCTTCAGTGGTGTAAAAGAATTTATCCTCACTGATTAATCCCCATAAGTTAAACCCTTGACATAAATTAGAGAAAATGATTCACCAGGAATGAGTTAAGAGCCATTTCAGAAACGGTGATTAGGATATCAAGAGCAAAAGAAAATACAATAGCTCCAAATAATAAATCAATTCAACGTGTTTACATAGAAGATAAGCAATAAAAACACTATGAAAAAGTAGTGATATTTGAAAAAAATACTCTATAAGTCTATACTTTTAAAAAGTCATGGAAATTAACTCAAAGAATTAAAAAGATTAGTAAGTGCTAAATTATATATGAGAAAATTAGCAAGGAGCAACTCTAAGAATTGAAGAGATGCAAACCCTGAAAGAGGAGTGAAAAGACATGTGAGACAGAATGAGATATCTCGAATTTAGTCTAAAATAAATTCTAGAAGATAAAAAGTCATAAAAGGAGGAAAGACAGTTAAAAAAATACCTTAAAAGATAATATAGAGAAAAGACATATTTCTTCAAAAACCACAGGAATTAGGCACTCTTTCAACAGCTTCAATGCACTCCATAAAACGATGGAGCAATATCTTTAAACTTCTGAAGAAAATGCACCCAGCTAAACTATCATTCAAAAATGAGAATAAAATAAAGATTTTTGTTTGTTTTAGAAAAACAAGGCATGGGACTTTTCATTCAAATTCATGGTGAAAACGCATGAAAAGAATTGTATGAGGAGGAATACATTAAATCCAAGTGGATGATGACAAATGTAAGAAAAATTCTGATCAGAGAACCTGGTAAATAAAAAACTTGCTTAATTTAAATTAATATTGATTTATAGTCCTATTGCCATATCTTTACATTTATCCTGAACCTTCTGCTTAGCAATTTTTTTTTTGCGCTAGCATTTGCTCTTCTTTCATAGTAAAGAAGTGATTTGTTTGGTTTTGAAGATGTGGATTGCCTCCCCCATTGAGAAGAAAAATATATGCCATGAATATCATGCTGCAATGAAATAGTGTTTATCATTTAAACATTCTGCAATATGCATTACATCTTAATCCAAAAGAGTAAAGAGGAGACAGAAAGTCCACACTTGTGCCCCTCAAATGCTAAAGGGACACAGGTCTTCTTGTTAAAATGCAAACCAGATTCAGTGCCTCTGGGTTACAGCTTGAGAGTTTGCCTCTCCTAAAAGCTCCAGGTGATGAAACTTCTTTGTTGTTCTCTCAACATGCTCAGATTTTCAGTCCAGGAAGTGACTACATACTTTCTGGATGGAGTATTATTTACTTACAAGTTTTATAAATGATACAAAAATATTTACTAGAAATATGTTTCCTTTACTAAATTATGAAAATGGTTTTGTTTTTCTGTGTTGGATTATTAAGCCATTCCCAAATTATCTCTTTACATTGACCTTGAATACTTGCTTCCCAGAAAGTTTGGAGTGCCAACATCTCACCGGATATTATTTTCGGATAAGCCACAAAACATTAACCCATGCTTAAGCATTCCAGGAGTAGTTTCAATCCACTATTTGGACTAGAATCAAGTTTTCAGTTCTCATTCATGTAAATAAACCACTTGGCACAAAATGATCTCACAATTGTGTGAGGATGTTTCATGGAAACTCTTCATCTTCTCCAGCTTTTTTTCTCTTTGCCTTTCTGTTAACTAACTACTGCAGTTCTCAATTCTCTAATTAACTAATTAAACACATGCTTTGGCATCATAATATGTAGAGTGCCTTAATTATTACAGGTAAAACAATAAGAATAAGGCTAATTGTATTTTTCCAGCAATGGAAGAAAACAGCGCCAGATGGGACTAAGCAATTTATTGCTACGTCTGAGGCAGTTCGTGGTGACAGAAGTATGAAGAATGCCAAAACCCTCAGAGTTGACTGCCCTTGTTGTAGAATTTGCTATTTGGGTGATGGCTTATTGATAGCAAGGGCTGGAAACATTGAGGTCTTTAAGGAGAAGTATTCCATATATTCCATTGGGCTTGAAAGGAATTAATTTGACATTGTTTTAAAATGACTAATAAAACTCTATAGCTACCATTTTAACTTAAATTTCTGTACTACATTACAGAAGCCTAAGCTAAGGGAAATATGCAATTTCAGAAAGAGCTGGGCTTGGTCTCACTCCAAAGGGAATATGGGGGAAACATAGAGGATTTGATTCCAGAGACTTTAGCCTGTGCCTGGTTCTCTCCTTCATTGTTCTGCCCTGAATCTACTCTCCATCCTACCTATTCTGATATCTGAAATTGTTTGGGGGGATTATGCTTACCATTTCACATCGTGGAAAACACTTGGAATAAAAATGCCAATGGGAAAGTAATTTCAGTGATTTATTCACTTTAAGGAATAAATGAGTGGCAATTTTCTAAGACTTTTCAGATATATAGAAGATGTGCTCAGTGTATTTAAAAGGATGGAAGATTTAAAGTGAAAGCTGGTTCAAGTAATGAGGTCAAGCTCACAGTTCTAACTAGAGCCAGTGTTAGAAATGGTAAATACCCTAAATTCCAAACATATTTTGATAATTGGTAAGCAATTCTTAAATTTTAATTGTTGTTTTGGATATTGCATCACTTATCTTTTCCAAGTCCATGTTTCCCTCAATTCTTAAAAATAATTTCTGACATTGGAAAAATTGGAAACACCTCTGTTTTGGTCAGCCACAGGAGTGCCTTTTGAAATATACCAGAGATTGGTCGGTCTTTATAAAGGGTATTTATTTGGGGTAGAAGCTTACAGTTACCAGGCCACAAAGCATAAATTTCCTCCCATACCAAAGTCCATGTCCTGGAGGAAGATGGCTGCCGAAGTCTCCAGGGTTCAGGCTTCCAGGTTCCTTTGTTCC
>PVKH010041219.1:0-10968 GCA_004027955.1 Chaetophractus vellerosus
CATCAGAACTGCTTTTCAAGTCTCCTCCAAAGCTCTGCTCTCAATCTGCTTCTACTTGAGACCACCCCCACCGAGGGGTGGGGCTCAACGTCTCACTGATGTGGCAATTAACGCCCCACTCACAACTCAATCATACCCAGATGAACAGATGAGCCTACAAACACAATCCAATTTATATTTTTGGAATTCACAATCAATTTAAACTCAAACCACCACACATGTACACCCAGAAAAATATGTTCTTGAACTCGAGCCATTCTTATGGGCATGGACAGGTGTTGCCAATAAATAGATTGGACTTTAAACCAGATTATTGGGGTCCTTTATAAACAGAGTGAAAGTCAGAGAAAGAGAAAAAGAGACAGAGGGAGCACCCAGAATCTAAACATAGAGGGAACCCTGAAGAGAAGGGAGAAGTCATGAGAAAGCACCATGTACAATGCCCTGTGATGGAAAAGCCAAGGACCAAGGATCACCAGCAACACACCCCAGAACCCCCACAATCTTCTGGGAGAAAGCAATTCCTTGATGATGACTTGTTTTTGGACTTCTCTTAGCCTCAAAACCATGAGCCAATCAATTTCCATTGTTTAAGCTAACCCATTGCATGATATTTGATTTGGCATCTAAGAAACTATAACATCAAGCTTCAAGGATGCTAGTATGAGGACCTACTTAGTCAAAAATTGAGTTTACTTCTCTATCTCCTGGAATCACATGATCTTTCATATCTTCTCTCTTTCTTCTTTCTCCCTGTCTCTCCCAGCTTTCATGTTGTGATGTTTAGGATCATGTGTCAACTTGGCCAGGTAATGGTGCCCAGTTGTTTGGTCAAGTAAGCCCTGTCCTAATTGTTACTGCGAGGACATTTCATGGACTTAAATCATCAGTAACTTGACTACATCTATGGCTGATTACATCCACAATCAACTGGGGAGATTGCCTTCCACAAAGAGAAATGTCTCATCCAATCAGTTGAAGGCTTTAAAAAGACAAGTGATGATTTCAGCAGTCATAAGAGAGAATTTCCACCTCTACTGCAGCCAGCCAGCTTCTCCTGGTGAATTCATCAAAAACCTTCATCAGAGTCCCTGGCTTTCAGCCTGTCCTACAGAATTTGGACTTGTACATCTCCACAGTCGTGTGAGACTATTTTATAAAATCTCATAATATTAACAGTAATCTCCCATCTATTCTGTTTCCCTAGAGAACCCTGACTACTAAACATGCTTTCTCATTTCTTTCATTCAGATTTTCAACAAAGACTAGCATCTCTGAGTCCAATTCCAAGTTTCTAGCAAGGAGACTCTGATTGGTCCCATTTGATCCATCCCTAATCCAAGTAGTTCTGATAGAAGACAGGGGAGAACAGTCATTTAATCTATGGCCCACTCTTCAGGTTGTAAGATTGTTTCTTTTAAGAAAGATATAGGAACTAAAATGAAATGGTTGGTGGAAGAAGTGATTGGCCTCTCTAGTACAAATCCTTGGCAAAGAAAACTGTTACCATTTTGGTCCAGTTAGCACACTGAACCAAATATCTAACTCAAAGTTGAGAAACTTTGACATTGGTATCTTTTTCAAAGAAATAAAAGTAAATCTGAAGATTATATGGATATACAACTAGTAACCTCATTTAGATTATCACTTTAAATCAATGTAGGACAACAAATATTCACCCAGGCACACACAAATACACACACAAATAAAGAATTAATAATGCTGGCTGGTGACCAAATCGAGAAAGAAATATTACCAACAAGCAAATTGCATTGGTGTTTACACTTTTATTCTGAAAATAAATCATTTGAGTAACTGAGCTGTTCTTTGAAATGCACAAGGAGGAAGCCAATTTTAACAGTTTTTTTCATACAGATTTATACTGATCCCTCTGCACTTTATATTTGGCAAGATCCTTCCTATATGAAATCCAGTAACTGCATTACTCTAAACCATCTCACTAACTCAACTGAAAAGAATCCTGAAAAATAACCTCTTCAGAATTGCTGAGACTCTGTTCTGAGAAGTGGGCCCCTCCTTGCCAAACTATTTATTCTAGTTATTTCTGAGAAAAAGTCTCCTCAATCTTTTAATAAAATATTGTTCATTTTTTGGTCTCTGAACCAAACCACTTCGTTCTATGAATTATAAAAAAGAAGATGACCGGGGCTGGCTGGATAGCCCAGTGGATAGGGCATCGGCATACCACATGGGAGGTCCCGGGTTCAGTTCCCGGGGACCTCTCCTAGCGGGCAGACCGCCTTGAGAATGGCAAGCTGCCATGGGCGGGCCAGAGCCGCCGTGGGCAGGGCAAAAAGCTGCCACGGACAGGCAAAAGCCGCCATGGGCAGGGCAGGTCGCCCACGAATGGAGCGCAGCCAGCCACCCGCGAACTGAAGCAAGAGCCGGCCGTGAATGGAAGCAGAAGCCACCCACAAGGGGGGAAAGCCGCGCCTGCGCAGTGACCAGTCTCGGCGCGTTGCCACAGCAGGGGGGAGGGGAGATATGTAATAAAATAAATAAATCTAAAAAAAAAAAAAAAGATGACCAAACCAATTTTCCATCAGATAAAATTCTAATGCTAAGTGATATTGTTCAGAACTACATTCTAGATTGTTTCTTTTCACTTTGTTTTTAATAATTTGATATGCCATTTGGATAAAATTAGCTGCCTATCTTGTTTATCAAGCAAATTCAAATTTATGAATACTATTCAGCAATTATTGATTGATTAACTGCCTCAAATATTTTGTCAAATGAAGCAAGGAATTAATAAATAAAGTATTGGAGAGACTCTAATGATGACTAGAACACAAAGAAGTATGAAGAAGCATCTCACCCATCTGGGGCTCACACTGTGGCAAAGGAGTCAAACTCTATGGCTTAGGTGCCAAATAAAGATAGGTACATGGTGCTCCATAACTCCTCTGAGAATATAGGTATATGTTTCTATTGGACTGAAAAAAACAATAGGGAAGAGGTGACATTGAGGCAACAAGCTACAGTTCAGAAAACCAAGTTACATCCTTTATAATATGTTTTAACTATTTTTGAATAGGAGTAGTCTTTAAAAAGTAGATAAAACCATAATTTTAATTCCCAGAAAGAGTTCAACATCATTTACATGACATGAAAATGTGATAGATTTTTGCTAACTGTTAAATTAAAATATTAAATTAACACACCAAATAGTTCCATTTAGGGGCCTTTTATATCAGATTTGGTCTGCTGGGCTCTTCATGATATAATTGTCACTTAAACTAGATATTTTTCAAGGGCCACATAGTCAAGGAAATTTCAAAAGACTTTTCTTAATGGTCAAATTGGCCATTTCATAATGTTTGCAATTTATCATTTGCATGCCCAAACCATGTGATTCACGTTAAGTGAAGCATAATTCTATTTTTAATCAATGTCTGTCCAACTCTATGAGCCAATTTGTGAATTCAAGAATGTTAACATACTGAGTTAGTGGCAAGATGGCATTGGTTTAAGTGGGCGCTCACCATCTCTCTCGCAAAAGACGACTAAGTGGGGACAAGATCCTGCCTGAGTGAACTGTTCTGGGAACCCATGGAGCAGGAGCCTTTGGGGCATCAATCTGGAGGGAGCTGGACTGGTTAAACCATGAGTTTTTAGCCCCATTGCCTGGAAATCAGGGATGGCTAAGCCCCACCTCAGGGCAAAGGGCCAGGGTAAGCCTCGACTCCCACTGGCCACCCAATGAGAGAGATAGTATTCTCCAAGAGTGGAAGAGTTCTAGCAAAGGGCGGAGAGGGGTTTCCTTTCTGTAGGTATGGTTGCCTGGACCCCCTTTGAGCTTTGGGGAACACACCACCCAGCTTGAGGTAGCAACAGGCAGAGGGGAGAGGTGAATCTGTTGAGAAAGCCTGATTTACCTAACCTCCCTGGGATACAGAAACTTGGCCTGAGAGAGGGTAGAGTCAGCCAATTGAATAATACCACACTGAAAACTACCAAAATTTCAACTCCTCTAAGGGAGCCAGGCAATAGGAAGCGTTTAATAAGCTTCCAAGAGCCCATTTAGGGCCCCCTGGGAGGAGGGGGTAGTCTAGAAGAGGGTTGAGAAGCATTTCTGTGTGGTGAACTCAGTCATCAGGGTCCCATTTGAATTTCAAAAGGGAAGTCAACCTGAACAGGAGAGGGGAGGGGGGATCTGCTCACACAGTCTGTTGAATCTTGCTGCCCTAAGAGAGTCAAACCTGCCTGAGGGAAAGTGACTGAATAACTTTCTGAAGAGCTATCTGACCCAAGGAGAAAGTATAGCTCAGTGTAGGAGTTTCTGACTTGAATATACAAGGTCCCTAGTTCAAATCCCAGCTCCTCTTAGAGTAGTGATCCACTGGGATATCAAACATCTAGGGAAAACATAAACATTATTTTTAGACTAGCTTCTTTTGGGTCCCTTATCTTTCCTTAAAAAAAAGTTACTTTAAAAAAATTTAACTTAGTTTACTCACTAAAACCCGCTTCAAAACCTGCAGATAGAAGGCTGCAGGGTAATTGATTGATGAACAAAGGCAGCCTGAGAAGCTCCACAAGGGCCTAAGAAGGAATGCTGTTCTTCCTTAGTTTTTGTTTGACTGCTTGCTTGTGTGTTTGTTTGGGTTTTTTGTTTCTTATTTTAATTTCTTCTTTCCTCCCCCCCCCCACACCTTTTTTTTAATTAGGTGCTGCTAACTTGTTTCTTCTTTGCTGTGCTTATTCTTCCTTGATTTCTCATTTTCTGTGTATACTGATTTTGTCTACCAACACTATCTCTTTTCATTCCTTCATCTTTCTATCTTCTGCTTTCTACTGTGGTTCTTACATTCCACCTTTCTTTATTTACTTCTCAATTTTTCTGGTTTCTATTTCTATCTTGTCTATTCTGTTCTTTTTTTATTAACTTTTTAATTTTTGTCCTTTCTTCTCTATTTCTCTCTCTCCTCATCATTATGGCCTTTAAAATCATTCTACATATTTTTCTCTATTCACTTTCCCATTTCCTTGTAGGTACTCCACTTTTTTATTCCTATTACTCTACACTGCTCACATGAGTTAAGTATTCATTCTACTAAGTCTTATACAGTCCCTCTTCTAACTTTTATTATCATTATTACTATTATCCTTTTTCTTTTCTTACCTCTTCCGCTTTCTCCAGCCCTAATCTTTTTCCTTCTAGAGAACATTGGAAACAGCAAGGAAATAGAACAAGAAGAACAAAGAGTCAAAGACAAAACTTAGCACACACACAAAACCAGCAGCTAAATAAAACTCTATAGTAGATAGAGAAGCTAATCAATTGAGTAAACCCATCAAGATAAAAAGATGACTAGAGGGCAACAAAAAATTACAAACCATACTAAGAAACAGGGAGGCATGGCCCGGTCCAATGAACAAACTGAAAACCAGGAAGAGATGCAGAATATCGAACAACTAATCAAAGCTGTCCAAACAAATATCAGGGACTGTTTTAGTCAGCCACAGGGGTGCCTTTTGAAATATACCAAAATTGGTCAGTCTTTATAAAGGATATTTATTTTGGGTAGAAGCTTACAGTTACCAGGCCACAAAGCATAAATTTCTCCCCTCACCAAAGTCCACGTGTTGGAGCAAGACAGCTTCCGACGTCTCCAGTTTTCAGGCTTCTGGGTTCCTCTGCTCCTGGGGCTGCATTTCTCTCCGGGCTTAGCTTCTGCTTCCCCCACAAGTTCAGCTGTAGACCATGAGGCTCTCTACGCTTTGTGTCTCTCCACAAGGCCAGCTGTAGACCATCGGGCGAACAGCTCACTCCAACATCAGAACTGCTTCTCAAATCTGCTTCTCCCATCTCTGCTGCCTTTTGTCTAGCCTTTTATACTTGAGACCACGCCCACCAAGGGGTGGGACTCAATGTCCCACTGACGTGGCAGTTAACGCCCTAATCATAACTTAATCATGCCCAGATGAACAGATCCGTTTACAAGCATAATCCAATTTATATTTTTGGAATTCATAATTAAATAAAACTGTCAAACCATTACAGGGACCAACTTAATGAAGTAAAGGAAGAGATTAAGGATATTAAGAAGACACTGGGAGAACATACTGAAGAGACTGTAAACATACTTTAAAAGATAACAGATATGATGGTGATTATTGGCACAATCCAATAAATCAAAAAGACACCGGACTCACATAACCTCAGATTTGAACAAGCAGAAGAAAGAATTAGTGATGTGGAAGACAGTACATCTGAAATCAAACAAATAGTAGAACAGATAGATTAAAAGATAGGAAAAAATCCAGCTGGGACTTAGGGATTTGAACAACATAAAATGCACAAACATACACATTATAGGCATCCCAGAGGGAGAATAGAAGGGAAAGGGGACACAAGGAATATTGAAGGAAATAATGGCTGAAAACTTCCCAACCTTATTGAAGGAAATGGACATACATGTCCAGGAAGCACTTCGTACCCCAAATAGTATAAATCCCAACAGGTCTACTCCAATACATATACTTGTCAAAATGTCCAATGCTCAAGACAAAGAGAAACTACTGAAGGCAGCAAGAGAAAAGAGAACCATCATATACAAGGGAAGCTCAATAAGATTATGTGCTGATTTCTCATCTGACACCATGGAGGCAAGAAGGCAGTGGTATGACATAGTCAAGGTACTAAAAGAAAAAAACTTTCAGCCAAGAATTCTCTATCCAGCAAAGCTGGCATTCAAAAATGATGGAGAGTTCAAAATACTCACAGATAAACAGAAATTAAGAGAGTATGCCAATAAGAAACCTGCCCTGCAAGACATACTAAAGGGTGTTCTGCAGGTTGAAAGGAAAAAATGGGAGAGAGAGCTGGAGGAGAGTGTGAGAACAACTTAAAATACAAAAAGAGAAATAAAAACAACATATGACATTCATAAACTGAAAGAAAATATAGCTGATATAAGAAATTCCTTGAGAGTAATAACACTGAATGTTAATGGATTAAACACACCACTCAAGAGACACAGACTGGCAGAATGGATAAAGAAATATGACCCATCTATATGCTATCTATAAGAAACCACCTTAGACCCAGGGATTCAAGGAGGCTGAAAGTGAATGGCTGGAAAACAATTTTACAAGCAAACAATAACCAAAAAAGGGCAGGAATAGCTATACTAATATCAGACAAAATATATTTTAAATGCAAAACTATTGCAAGAGACAAATTTTGACACCATATTTTAGTAAAAGGGGTAATCTTTCAAAAATAAAGAACAATCATAAACATTTATGCACCTAACCAGGGCACCTCAAAATGCATGAGGCAAACACTGGAAAAACTAAGTGAAGAAATAGATGCCTCTACAATTATAGTGGGGGACTTTAATACACAATTATGACCATGAGACAGAACATCTCAATATAGAATCAATAAAGAATCAAATACTCTGAATAATACATTAGAGGATCTGGACCTAATAGACATAGACAGAACACTACACCCAAATACAATGGAATATACATTCTTCTCGAGTGCAAATGGATCAAACTCCAAGATAAACCACATGCTAGACCACAGAAAAAATCTCAGTTTATTCAGATATATTGAGATACAAAGTAATTTCTCTGACCACAATGAAATAAAATTGGAAATCCGTAACGGCCAGAGAACCAGATTAGGCACAAAGATATGGAAGTTAAACAACACACTCTTAGACAAACACTGGGTCAAGGAGGAAATTGCAAAAGAAAACAGTAATACCTTGAAATGAATGAAAATGACAACACAACATATCAAAACATATGGGATGCAGCAAAAGCTGTACTGAGGGGAAATTCATAGCCATAAATGCATATATCAAAACAGAAGGAAGAGCAAAAATCAAAGACCTAACTGCACACCCAGAGCAATTGGAAAAACAACAACAAACTAACCCCACAGGAAGTAGAAATAAGGAAATAACAAGGATTAGAGCAGAACTAAACAAAATAGAAAATAAGAAAGCACTAGAAAAAATAAACAAAACCAAAAGCTGAGTCTTCAATAAGATCAATAAAATTGACAAACACTTAGCCAGAATAACAAAGAAAACAAAGAGAGCAGATGCAAATACACAAAATAAGGAATGAGGAAGGGGATATCACCACTGACCCCACAGAAATAAAGAATATCATAAGAGGATATTTTGAAAATTATATGCCAACAAGAATGATAATTTAGAGGAAATGGACAAATTCCTAGAAACTCACAAGCGGCGAACATTGATGAAAGAAGAAATTGATGGATTCAACAGTCCAATTACAAGAGATAGACTCAGTCATCAAAAACCTCCCAACTAAGAAGAGCCCAGGACCAGACAGCTTCACAGGTGAATTCTACCAAATATTCTTGGAAAGAACTAACACCAATCCTGCTTAAGCCCTTCCAAAAAAATAGAAGTAGAAGGAACATTGCCTAACTCATTCTATAATGCCAACTTTACCCTAATACCAAAGCCAAACAAAGATGCCACAAGAAAGGAAATTACAGGCCAATCTCTCTAATGAACCTAGATGCTAAAATCCTCAACAAAATACTTGATAATCGCATTCAGCAACATATCAAATGAATTATACACCATTACCAAGTGGGTTTCATCCCGGCTATGCAAGGATGTTTCAACATAAGAAAATCAATCAATGTAATACACCACATAAACACATTGAAAGAAAAAAAATCACATGATCATCTCTATAGATGCAGAAAAAGCATTTGACAAAATACAGCACACTTTCTCGATAAAAACACTACAAAAGATAGGAATAGAAGGAAACTTGCTGAACATGATAAAGGGTATATATGAAATACTCACAGCTAATATCATTTTCAATGGCGAAATCCTAAAAGCTTTGCCTCTAAGATCGGGAACAAAACAAGGATGCCCACTATCACTGCTACTATTTAACATTGTCTTGGAAGTACTTACTAGAGCACTGAGGTAAGAAAAGATATAAAAGGCATCGAAATTGGAAGGAAGAAGTAAAAATTTCACTATTTGCAGACAACATGATCCTATACATAGAAAGACCTGAGAAATCTACAACAAATCTTCTAGAACTAATAAATGAGTTCATTAGTGTTGCAGGCTTTAAGATCAATTCAAAAATCAGTACCACCTCTGTACACCAATAACAAGCAATCTGAGGAGGAAATCAAGAAAAAAAAATACCATTTACAATAGTAACTAAAAAAATCAAATACCTAGGAATAAATTTAACTGAAGATGTAAAGGACTTATATACAGAAAACTATACAACACTGTTAAAGGAAATCAATGAAGACTTAAATAAATGGAAGAATATTCCCTGTTCATGGATAGAAGACTAAACATCATTAAGATGTCTATCCTGCCCAAACTAATCTACAGATTTAATGCAATCCCAATAAAAATCAAAAAAGTATTTTTTAAAGAATTGGAAAAACTAACTACAAAATTTATTTGGAAGGGTAAAGGGCCCCAAATCACCAAGGACATATTGAAAAAGATGAAATTGGAGGTATCACACTACCTGACTTTAAAACAGACTACAAAGCTACAGTTGTCAAAACTGCATGGTATTGGCACAAGGAGAGACATACCAACCAATGGAACAGAACTGAGAGTTCTGATGTAGATCCTGGCATATACAGCCATCTGATATTTGACAAGGCCACCAAGCCCACTCAGTTGGGAGGAACTGGCCTCTTCAACAAATGGTGCTTGGAAAACTGCATATCCATATCCAAAAGAATTAAAGAGGAACACCATCTCACAACTTATACAAAAATCAATTCAAGATGGCTCAAAGATCTAAATATAAAAACCAAGACCATAAAGACCTTGGAAGATAATGTAGGGAAGCATCTACAGGACCTTGTAATAAATGGTTTCATGAACTTCACACCCAAAGCATGAGCAGCAAAAGAACAAATAGATAAATGGGATCTCCTCAAAATTAAAAACTTTTGCACCTCAAAGGATGTTATCAAGAAAGTAAAAAGGCAGCCTACCCAATGGGAGATAATATTTGGCAACCATATATCTGATAGGAGCATAATACACTGCATATATAAAGAAATCCTACACCTAAAGAATAAAAAGACAAACAACCCACTTTAAAAATGGGCAAACCACCTGAAAAGACACCTCTCCAAGGAAGAAATACAAATAGCTAAAAAGCATATGAAAAGATGTTCAACATCAGTAGCTATTAGGGAAATGCATATCAAAACTACAATGGGATACCATTTTACATCCATTAGAATGGCGGCTATTAGAAAAACAGCAGACTACAAGTGTTGGAGAGGATGTGGAGGAATGGGAGCCCTCATCCACTGCTGTTGGGAATGTAGAATGATTCAGCCATTGTGGAGGACAGTTTGGCAGTTCCTCAAAAAACTAACTATAGAATTTCCATAGGATCCAGCAATTCCACTGCTGGGTATATACCCAGAATATTTGAAAGCAAAGATACAAACAGATATATGCACACCAATGTTCATAGTGGCAATTATTCACTATTGCCAAAAGTCGGAATCAACCCACGTGCCCATCAACAGATGAATGAATAAACAAAATGTAGTACATACATACAATGGAATATTACTCAGCTGTAAGAAGGAATAAAGTGCTAACACATGGGATAACAAGGATGAATCTTGAGGAACTTATGTTGAGTGAAGCAAGCCAGGTATTGAAGGATGAACAATACATGATCTCACTGATATGAATTAAGCAAATTGAGCAGACTCAGAGAGCTATTGTCTGGTAGATAGGTTTACGAGAAATAGAAAGGGAGAAGAAGGTTGTGAGCCAAGAGCTATATGGACAAGATCTATGGTAAGGTGAAAGAGTGTAGTTGCGTATTGCAGGGATATGACAGGAGGGTAGTGATATTATTGGGTTGGGTGGTGCAGGATTGATGGGTGGGTAGATTGGGAAGGGTGGGTTGGAAGGTCCAGGGTAC
>PVKH010041221.1:0-10975 GCA_004027955.1 Chaetophractus vellerosus
CAGTTACTGTTGGAGGGTAATTTTCCAAGGAAGGGGCAGCTATGAAGCACTAACAGGAACTTTCGAAGCAGCTGGGAGATACGTATATCAGCAGGTAAAGGGCCTCTGGACAGAGCACCTGTATCGTCCACTATGCTGTTTATATTTTAGAGCACCTCCAGGCCATAATACTGTATTGAATACCACCAGTTGACTTTCTTTGAATTCACGCTTGTGTATTTCTCAGGCTGTTATGGGCATGCAGTGATGGCTAATGGCACAGTATGAGAGTACCTGGAGGTCAATAACTAGTGAGTCAGAAAATCTATTTTATGTAAAGATAAAGGTTAGTTATTGCCTGATTGGTCAGTGATTTATTTGGAATTACTCCCAAAGCCTTAAATTTTCAGATCTTAATTTAATATTGATTATGAAAATGTTGCCTTATGTAATTACAATTATATGACCTATGTGAACTCTACTGTTATACGACTTATTTACTCTCATTATTATGCAGTTTGGCAGCATAGAGTTAACAGATATTATGCTCAATCATGTAGGGGGTTTTCCATGTGAAAAAGATTGCTTTAGTCCACAGCATTTTAGATTCCTTTGCCATTTTCTTTGTTCTTTAACAATGAGGCAATAATAGGGCCTATTTTAGAAGATATCACACTTAATTATAATAAATTATTTATATATACCCTTTTCCTGAGAAAACACTCAATAAATATGTGTTGAATTGAGTTGAACCTGTTGGATTGGGATAAAGAATGCTAAATTCAACAACATGGTTCTCCTGGATAAAGACATTCTTGACTACGTTGATGCAGTTAATGAAAAGACCTTTTCCCCTAATAAGGCATTTTTGCATGAGGAAACATACAAAGCAAAGGTTTTTGTTGTTTTCCTTCTGATTTCCTTCTCACTGATTATGTTTACACTGACAACTGAAATAACAGAGTCCAATAGTGAGACAACTGGTTGAAAGTTAAATGCAGTGTGTCTCTATGAAGGGGTACTGGTATTTTATTTGAAACAGTACCTCACTTTGGGTTTTATCCTATGATTATCTAAATTAGGGCCTATGTTTAGCTGAGACAATAACACCATTACAACCCACAGCTTACAAAAGCCAAGGAAATTTTTAAAGGAAAAGTCATAGATGAAAAAGCTCTGAGGTTCTGTCTTATATATACTCTTACATGCTTTTGTTTACCAGCCAAAGTTTAGAGGAAAATGAGAGAATATCATCCAGAATAGAGCATACAATTTTAATTCAGAAGGATGACATGGAATGAAAGTAAAAAAAAAAAAACAAGTGAAAGGTATTATTGAAGGCAACTAGGTTTTATAGAATAAAAAAGATTTTATCATTAGTTATGTCTCATCCCTAATGAAGAAAACCTTTGAGAAATCAGATAAATAATAACAACAAATAAAGTTATATTTTATGGGTCTTTTAAGAAACCATAGCCTATTTATAGACATTGGGAGGCAGTAAGTGGCTTCTTTTGACCAAAAGCACTATGTCTTAAAGCCATTACATTTCTTTGGGTTGTAGGAGACATTGAAAATAGAGTTTCAATGTATTTGCTAAAGATTAAGAATGCTTTGAAAATATAAAACAAATATATACTTTATAATAGAGCATTTGGGAACCTAAGAAATTGAAGAAATTGCAGAGAAGTTTCATAAAGAAGTCATAAAAGAAAAAGACAAGGGTTCATAGTTCATGCAATTACAAGGAACAGAAAGGTAAGAATAAGTTTTAAAATTTCATTCTTTGGAGGTAATAAACGGAATTACATATCTTTGCAATGCACTGATTTTATTTTTTCCTTAGAAAATAACATGTAACAAATTTATTTGAGAAAATGATATACTAAAAATGAATTTAATGCATATAAGAAAATTTTTAGCATTTAAATAGTTTTATACATCTGTATTGATTTAGAAAAACATAAATATAGTATCATCTTTTCTATTCAAAATCATCAAGCCATGAGTTGTTTGGAGAATAAATATTTTTAATTAGCTAAGGATGTATCCCTTAAGCCCTTCAATGATTTGTTTTAAATTTTAACTATTTTATAGAGAAATTTTTTCTAAAATAATTTATATATTTCTGTGTCTTTTTAGGGTGCAGAACATGATTGATATAATTTAGGCATTATTATTGAGATTAATGAGCATAGACTTTGGTTTTGCTGGGGCTAGAATTCTAGTTTCATCATTTAACAACTTTATGGGAAGTTATTTAAACTTTCTTAATTGAAGTTTTTTTTTTTTAATCTAATTAAGTTTGGTTGAGCTTATAAAAGGTTCCTGGCACTCATTCTTTCCCTCTATGCCTCAGGATCATAATCATGATCATCACTTGAAAGATTAGAATTGTTTGACCATGTACTAATTCAGACTGATGTTTTTTTGAGTTTCTTTGTCTGATTTTACTTTTTTCTCCTTCCTTTGTCATCTCTTCTCCAATTTTCTCCCTCTAATTTACTGTGAGCCTTGGAAAGCAGAGATAACAATGAAAACAAAGTGAAAAAATCAACCAGCCAAAACACCAACCAAAAAAAAATTTAATTTAATCCCGTATTAACTTTCTAAAACTGTGCTGTCCAATATGGTACCCACAATCTGCATTTTAATTTTAATTGAAACTAAAAATGTAGTTCCTTAGTTCCACATTTCAAGTGCTTAATAGCACAATGGCTAGTACCTGCTTTGTCAGATAGTGCAGAGAAATATTTCCATCATCACAGAAAGTCTGACGGACAGCACTCATCTACAATCTGTATTGTGGACTGTAGAATTCTGAAAATGAGTGGAATATGGATCTTGCTTTCTTGGAACTTGGGCTTAGTGGGAGAAATAATATATTTAGGAGAGAAGTTTGGAAAATTAAAAAGTCAGTGATGCAGATGGTGACTATTTGAAAAACATTTGGGAGGTAGAGTAAACAGTTCTGGATAAAGGGTCAAAAGAAATGATTGGGCCAAAACGTAAAACATAATTAATGATAAATGTGATCTTCCCAACACGTGAAGAATTATAGAATACCCCCAAATGGGCCAGTGGCAACAGGAGAGCAGGGGGTGGGAAAATTTTCTTTATGTTCTTAAGAATGCTAGATTAATATTTTCTTTTAAAATGTTTTTCATTATACAAAAATTTACTCTGAATATGAAATATTTTAACAATACAAATTAAATTTTATTTTGAAAGAATTCTTACCTTTGTAAAACTTAAAACTTTCTGTTCTTTGCCTAATCTCCAAATTTCCTGGCATTTTTTTTCCTTCTTTACTTTTTACTTTGTATCAAATGAAAGAGATCTGTATTTTCTTGTCCAAGATTAATATATTCTTCAGAGTTTGAATATTCTTCCTTCCTTTCTCATCTTGGATATTGCCTCATCTTTCATTCTTTTTCTCTTGCCTTCAAACTTACCTTCTCTACTGTTTTCCTTTAAGCCTATAAAAACACTTAGGATTCCTATATCAAGATCTTACTTTGATTTTACTTTTCTGACACTTTCCTTCCTTTTCAGCCAAATTTCCTATAAAGTGGTCTCTATTTGTTCTCTCCAATTCCTTACTTATAATTTCCTCTGAAACACACTGAAATTCAATTTCTGCCTTTACCATTAAAGTTATATCACTTTTCTAAGGTGTTCAATTACTGTTGTCAACAATTACTATTGGAAATTCTAGCCGACCCTTTAGGGCTCTTATCTTTCTTGGTTCAATGTGTGGACAGTTTTGTCCATCTCTGTTGATGACTTCCAAATCCATCTCCAACCCAGATCTTCCTCCTGAGGAAAAGACTACATATATGATTGGCCACAGATTGTTTCCACAAGGATGTGCTGTAGGCAACTCAAACTTTGCTTTAACATAAACTGGTCATCTCCACAAAACCCTCAACTTTTGCTCCTCCTGTGTTTTCTCTTTTGGTGAATGACACCATCATCTACCAGTTTTCCCAAGCTTTAAATCTAAGAAATCCTCAGCTATATCTCAAAATATTATTGGCTACCAATGGCTGAAACCTCCTTAAAATATCTCCAATTCATTCAGTCCTTTCAACCCCCCACTATCTTTGCTTTCAGATTAAACTTTGTCACAGTCTTGCTCCTTCAGTTCTTTCCCTTCTCCAATTAATTTTCACACTGTGTCCAGGGTGATCTTTCTTAAAGTTCAAATAAGCTTATGTCATTCTCTGAATCCACTTCTGTTTCCTTTGTTTTTTTTTAACTTACTTTTCTGCTATGGCTTTCTGGTTGGTTCTTCTCCTTTTAAAAACAAATGTTGCCTAATTCAATAAGTTTCTTTTTTGTTAAATAAAGGAAAACACAGAATTTTCATGGTTTTAGTACCACACGTGTATCCCCAAGTGGGGAGAGAGCAGTAAGTGACCCAGATGTATTTCCTTGAGTTTCACCATCCCCCAAGAGAATCTCAGTCACATAATGCCACCATCAAAATGCTAGGTCCCAGAGAGATGCTACTTCTCAGTTCAAATTTGCTCTCAGACAATACCCATTCTCTTTTATATAATATTCAGTGAGTGAGTAAATATGTATAGATAAAATTATAACTGAATATTATAAAACAATGAAAATTTTAGGGAGAACATTGAAAATATCAACAAAGAAAATTACAAAACCAAAGACATTAGTTTTATTCCTTAAAATATTGTTACTTTCTTTGTTTTAAATAAGCTTCAAGTTAGCATCTCTTAAGTCAACACTTTACCTGAAAAGAAAGAAAGCAGGATTCTGACACTACTATTCCACTACCTTGTGATAAATGAGCCAAGAACAATGTAGCACTGCAGTTTTCATAGCCCTTCCATTGGCTTTAACTGCCCAGAGAAAGACACCAAGCTTGGTGGTAGGACTTTGATATGGACTCTCTGTCCTGGATGCACAATCTACATCTAAAAATCCTAATAAGAACCAGTGTTGGCAGGCACAATCCTGGCAAATAAGAAAGTAATCTTGATTATATAAACCAGGTTATGCTTTAACTCTCCTATAAAATGTATGTAAGTGAATTGACACTGCTTTTAGAAAAATTCAGTAAATATTTCCCTGGCCACTGTAAATAGAAAAGTTGCTTTGATAATGCAGGAACTATGACTAGTCTCAATAGACTTTTGGTTTTGGTGACCTAATTGCCATCAACACTGTGAGTGAGAAGGATTTATTATTAGTTATTCTCAAATTATTGTCTTAATGATTTGAGTTGGTTTTCAGTTTATTTTGCCAAGTAACTCCATATATGTTTAAAAATCAGAAGTGGAGCAGATGTAACTCAGTGATTGCGGTCCTGATTTCAACCATTGGTGCCTCCTTAAAAAAAGAAAGAAAGAAAGAAAGACATCTGAAGAAAGTTTGCAGCTAATTCATACCAGTGTGGGTAGGGTGGAAGGGAAGGAAGGATGTATGGGAAAGCCACTTTAATAAGATAAAAATAGATGGTCATTGGAAATCTTATATTTTAGAAAATGATTGTAAAGTATATTTTGTCTCAGAAAGATTAAATTTGTGCTATAAGCAAGATTGATCCCACAAGCCATATGTAAAACATGGTTTCATTTCTTTAGTTTGCATGTGGATTAAATTTTTATATCACAAGAATGTTTACTAATTGGCCCTAGGTGTGCATCTATAGTGATGTTTATGTTCATAAGAATGACCTTGAACCATTTCAAATAGACCTGAATATTATCAGATTTTCAAAGACTAATAACATTCTATTCAGTATAGATTCAATATTGAAATTAATTTAATTGAACTTGAAGTCTTTTACAATTGTAAAGTAAATGTGCTCTGAGTTGTAACCTTTACCAACAAGAATATTTTATTAAATCACAGAGCTAAAAAGGACCTTTGAAATTACATAGTTTATTAGTTTATAAGCCGGTCTATGGAGCATCATCACCTGGGGAGCTTTTAAAAAATAATACACATCTCTAAGACTTACCTCAAACCTAATAAAGCCTGAAATCTGGGTTTTAAGAAATTCTTTAAATATTGCTGATTCTCATGGACAGCTGATTTGGGGAACTAATAATACATTTCTTTTATCCAGTTTATAGATCAGAAGACTGAGTCAGACCAAAGGCAATGATATGATTTCCCCAAACAAGAGAACAGATCTGAGACAAGGTTCTAAGGCTCTTAAATCCTATCCCTGTGTAATTTCCATTAAATAAAAATAAATAATAATTTCCTCTGTAAAGAACCTCATAAGCTATTGAAAAGAGTAGAAAATGTAGGAATTTCTGTGATTTCAGTGTAATGGGTGTCTGTTAGGGATAAACTTTTTATTGTCTATTTTGGATACTCTTGGACCAAATTCTGAGCAAATTATATATTTGTTTGATATTTGTTGTCATAAATTGAGGCCATGCTAATAAGTGTATTGTTTATGACAAGATCCAGTATATTACTGTTCATAATCATATGCATATTATAATTATATTTTGTTTTCCTCTAAGCAACTCAGCACGATATTTTCCTCTAACTTTCAGCTTTGTGGTTTTATAAGCTGGATGTTTAAATGACATTGAAATGCAGTTTTATGTTCTAAAAACATACTGACTTGTTCCATAATAAAATGTTCCTAAGACATGAACAATCATTTTTATGCTGCTACAAAGCTACAATGATGCTAAATTCTGGCCAAGTTAATAGGTTCAAATAGAGCAGCCATTATGTGAATCATAAATCATGACAAAAGGCCCATGCAATACCCTGTATTTTTTTTTTTACCTCAGAAAGGCCATGCATTAAAATAGGAGGTAAAATCTATGCTGATCTTTATTAATTTCTGCCTATTGATATTCTTCAGTTTTAACATAGACCTTACCAATCATAATAAGCACTCTGAAATACTTATATGGCTCAGAATTCAGCTCTCAGTGCTTTTGGTAGAACAGCGTTATATTTCTGTAAAGAATGATTTGTTTGCAATAGTAATTATTTACTCTCATGCTGAATTGAAATCGCAGCTCTCTCTATGGGGAACCATTGCCATTCCATTATTTAATAATCCTAGCATGCACAATTAAACATTCATAAAGCAGACAATCTTTTTATTTTTGCCATTTGTGAAAATGTCTTTTAAAATACACTAGTCAGTGCACTTTCCTGCTCACAAATGGAAGGCAGAAGAATCTCTCTTTGCCACTTGGTCATCACAGTGTGCCTCCAAGCTTTGCTATGAGGATCAATAGTCATGGTACGTGCCAAAGAAGTAGGAGCCATTGACTGTACCATCTCTGTTCCTAAACAGCAGATCCAGAATCAGTTTCAGTGTGAGCATTGCAAAATGAGAGAGTAGAAATAGATAGCTTCTAAGAATGATTTAGCTCTAATAGTCTGTATTGTTTTTTATTTAGAGGTTGGGTCACATTAGTACCTGCCCTGATTGATGATCTTAAGCTTTAGTATCTACCTCTTCTTGTCATCTTTAAATTCTTTTAAAAGTAAAGAAAATTAAGCTTTAATCTAATTGACTAGTAAAAATATAATTAATTGAAGCAATGATTCTCTGCTTATTCCAGTTGATTAAGTGATGCAAATACTTCTGTACAACAATAAACACTAAAGTATTGCCTGATAAAACTCATCCTTGTTCTATGCTCCTTTCATACCCACCTAAGTTCTTTTGTCTTTCCTACCATTCTTATAGCTCAGAAATAAGCAGAAATGATTCAGATTTTAACAGTTGGGGCTTCAGTCATTTTTTTTTCTTGTCTTCCTATCATGTTGTCAGAAAAACAAGCAAAAGTAATTAGAGAAATAATCTCATCTATTTAAATTTCCTCTGAGATGTTCAGATGTTATGCAGAAATGACTTTATTCCAACCACTTGGGGGTGTGACATGCTGTTACTGGTTGTGTTTTAAAATTGTTTCTAAATATGGAACACATTTTCAAAATTATAAAATATGTGGAAAGTATAAAGAATGATGATTCAAATACACACTCTGCCCCTCAACTTGCCTTAAGAAGATGGCTATCATTCCCTTTGAAATTTTCTTTGTAATTCTTCTGAATTCCATTCCCTTTTCTCTCTGCTCAGAGGAAATTACCAAAATAAGTTTGTGTTTAACATTCCTTTGCTTTGCTTTTTAATTTTGATTTATATTGTTGTATCACAAAACAATGTATTTTAACATTTTTTCAAGTTTCTAAATGGGAATTATATGGCACATAATTATCTATGATTTGCCTTTTAATTTTGTTATATATTGTGTTCATTCTTGTTTTTGCTTAAGGCTGCAGTACCTTCATTCATACTTACTACTGTCTAGTATCAATAGTATATGAATCTACCAAAATTAATTTATATGTCTTTTTGCTAATGTAAATTAAAGTCATTTTCATAAGTATTCAGTGCTATTATGAATAGATTTATTTATGTGCACATGTGCTGGAGTTCTTTAGGGTAAATACCGAAGTGTTGAATTTTTGGATTACAGGTTAACTTTGTTAGAGAATGCCCATTTGTTTTCTGGAGTGCTTGATGCAATTTTCATTCACATCATCATTTTATAAAAGTTCGATTTGCTTCACATTTTGCTAACACATTGCCAAGCATTTATTTTTTTCTCATTTTGTGGGTATAAAAACGTATCTCATGGTGATTTTAATGTTTAATTCCCCTGGGGAATTTCGAATTTGAGCATGCTTGCATATGTTTATTCCCTGTTTATGATTCCTCTTCTGTGACATACTGTTTCCTGGATTTTGCCACTTTTTCTATGGGACTGTATGTTCATGTGTGTTTAAGTGACCTGTCAGATTTCTTTATATATTCTGAATATTATTTTTTAATGTTGTGACATCTTCTCCCAGTTTTACTTTCTTTATGGTATCTTTTGATACCATGCAAGTTTACAAATCATTCCCTTTATGTGTATGGCTTTTTTTGTCTTATTTAAGATATCCTTCCCTAACTGATAACATGAAGGTGACTCTCTCTATTAGCTTTTAGATGTTTTATAGCTTTCATTTCACCTTTAAGTATTCATACAACTGATTTTTTGTAAATGATGTGAGGTAAGAATCTAATCTCATGTTTCCATATCAATAAAAAGTAGTCCCAGTATCATTTATTGAAACTACTATCATTTTTCCGTTTAGCTACAATGCTAATTTTTTTTCTTAAATTAAGTTTCCAAATAGGTGTGGGGCTTTTATTTTTTAGAGGGAGGTGCTCTACGTATTCTTCCATTGGTTTATCACTGTATCACTATCAGAATATGTTATTTCTATAACTTTATAATGCTTTTTGATGTCTGGTAAGGTAATTATTCCTACATTTTATTCTTCTTCAAGAGTATCTTACCTATATGTATTTCCACATAGTTTTTATTTGATTTTCAAATTCCACAAAAGTATTCTTTTATGATGTTGACTGGTTTCAAACTGGTGAACAAGCAATCAATTTGAGAATTGACTCTGGATTCATTGTACATGGCATATTTCTGTATTTCTTTTGTTTTTTTAAATGTCTTTCAGTGGATTATATAAACATCTATAAAGATTTTATAATTATTGTTAAAATTGTATTGTATATTTTACATTTTTTATATTGTAAGTAACATCGTTAAAAATTACATTTTAATTAATAAACTTTAGTTTTAGAATGGTTTTGGATTTACAAAAAAAAATGAGCAAATAGCCCAGAGTTCCCATATAACCTCCCCACACACAGGCACATACACATATACTATACACACATACAATTTCTCCTATTATTAACATCTTGCATTAGTATGGTACATTTGTTAAAATTACTGAGCCAATATTGATACAGTGTTGTTAACTAAGTAAGCACATGAAAATATGTTTAACATGATTAGCCATATGGAAATGCAAATTAAAACCATGAGTTATTACTACATATTTGCTTTGATCCTCTTTATTCTTTAATTAATTTTACTCATATTTTAAAATAATTTCATTTCCTCTACATTCTTTGGATTTATACTTGTATTTCCTTCCAATGTTTTAAGTTGAATAATTAAATAATTAATTTGTATAGGTCTCTTTTTCTCATGTATGCATTTAAGGATATAAATTTCCCTCAAATTTTCACTTTAACTGCATCTGCTAATCTTTAACGTGTAGCAGATTTGATTCGGTACTAAATGTTTCTTTTTAATTTCTAGGCTTTGTTCTTTCACTAAAGAGTTGTTTAGTAATGCATTAATTCATTTCAAGCATATGGGTTTTCTTATTTATCTTTTTGCCTTTAATTTTTTTTTTTTTTGTTACATATCCCTCCGCTTTCTGCTTGCTCTTGCTGTGTTCATTTTTGCGTTCTTCTGTGTCTGCTCCGTCTCCCCCCATTGTGGCGATGCGCCAAGTCAGCTCACTGCGCAGGCGGCTCTGCTCCGTTCGAGGGTGGCTTTTTACTTCTGTTCCCGGGCGGCTTGCCCTGCCCATGGCGGCTTTGCCCTGCCTTTGGAGGCTTTTTTTTTTGCCCTGCCCACGGCGGCTCTGCCCACGGTGGCTTGCCATTCTCAAGGCGGTCTGCCCACCCGGAGAGGTCCCCAGGAACTGAACCCGGGGCCTCCCATGTGGTAAACTGGCACCCTATCCACTGGGCTATGACCAGCCCCCTGCCTTTAATTTTTAACTTAATTTTATTGTAGTCCAAGAATGTGATCTGTATGATACAATCTTTTGAAATTTGTTGAGACTATCTTAAAGACTGAATATAAGGTCAGTTTTTTTGAACGTGCTTGAATAGAATGTGTTTTCTTTCATTATCTATATGACAGTCAAGCTTATTAACACCCCTCAACTAATATTTATGATGCTAACATGACCTTGATATTATTCATAAGAACAATACAAGAAAGAAAAATTATAGACCAATCTCAGTCATGAATATAGATTCAAAAGCCAAAACAAATATTAGCAAACAAAATCATCAATATAAGAAAAGGGTATTAGGTCCCAACCT
>PVKH010041222.1:0-10965 GCA_004027955.1 Chaetophractus vellerosus
CCTTAGCACCACTGGGGAGCATCCCAGTGCCCAGGCCTCACTCCAGACCAATTAAATCAGAACCTCCCGGAGTGGAACTCAGGCACCAGCGTTTTTTAAAACTACCCAAGTGACTCTACTGTTCAGCGGGTATGGCTACCAGCAGTGGCCTGATGTCTTCTGGCTTTGGCAGAAGCTGTGCTGCTGAGACAGGAGTCCCTTCCTTTACCAATAAGAAATGGAGTAACTGAGCAAGAAGCCAGGGCTGATAAAGAGGCTGAATTTAGCAAATAGCATTACCTGTAACACATTGTGTCATTTTAACTGCTCCTGTAAAACCTTCAGGATTTCCACCCTGGTTCTGCTTTATATCTGGGTGGGAGTAGGGGTAAACGAAGTGGTGACTGGAAGGGGGTGTGTGAGTAATAAGGTGAGAAAGAAACATATGAAGAAAAAAGGCAATTGATCAAATTTGAGCAGGCTGGATACACCCTGGGGGAAAATACATGCGTCAAATATAACTAAGCCAAATATCAGTAAATATCTTTAAAGATCAGTGAGGGAAGTACGTTTACTGGTCTGCTCATGAGTGTTTAACAACTTGCTTTGGCTGGGGGGTTGGGGGTTTTAGCATTTGTCTATTTCCCTGGTATAAATATTCCCACTGTGGTGGATTTCAAGCCATTAACATCACATCACAGAATGCAGAGTTGGGAAGAAATGTATCTGCATATAGACATAGAATATAGAATAACGTATCTGCATATAGAGTATTTCCACCATACGGATACAATACACATAAATAATCTCAAGATCATAGATATTAGGAAAATACAGTAAAATCATTATAAAGCGATGAGTTTTATTTATTGTCTTTGCTTTTTTTAATATAATTTACTTAATCATAAGTTTTTATAATGTAATTTTTAATAATATATTTCAATACTGGTTTGCAAAATGCCTGGAAAATTAAGAATTCCGCTCTCACTAGCAAATACAAACTATCTGTAGCACGCCACCGACACCTTCCAAAACTTAACAGATGTATTCTTATTACAAATCAGCTCACATTTACTGAAGGGCCATTGAACTAGGTTGTGGATGACCCACTTTCCCAATTTCGGTATTCTATTCTTGCTGGCCTCCGCTATAGTCCTGAGGTTCCCATGGCCCCCCCTACCCCACAACAAAACCTGTTCCCCAGCAAATATGCATAAATTCTGGGTTTCTTTGCTTCAGTGCATTGTGTCTAAGGCTGACCATCCACCCACAAGTAGAATTTTTTAAGCCTTCCACCTTCACTAGGCAGGATACTAAGACACCATTTGATTTGCCTCCAGCTCCTAACATCCCACAGTCATCTTTAATTCTAAAAAGGCTTTGATTACTTTTGAGAACGCTACCCACCCCAGTCCTACCCTTTACAAACAGCAAAGCCTAGAATTTCATTTCCTGTGAACAGGCACTCAGAAACCAGTTAGATGGATATCAAAAACGCATTCCGCTAAATGACAAGACGTTTTCCAATGGGATCCCTCCAGGCTCAATTACTTGCCACTTCGTTGCTTGGGTTCATATGCTAGCATTCCTTCCCAGTCTCCAGAGCAAATCATAAGGACCTTAACCACTGATAACAGTCTGCAAACAAGGAAAGTGATCATTGCCATTTCTTCAACCAACACCACAGGTTCCCTTCCCACAAGGTCTTGGGGCCAAGTCTGACTCTTGTTTCCCCTTTACATCTTTTAGTTAATTGCTTCAATTTGTTCCATTTTCAGTCACTTTCTTTGGCTAAATCGCAATTATTCATCACATATGTGCAGCCAGGAGGTTAGGGAGAACACCCAGCTGGTATTATTGGGAAGCCAACGTTTTTTTTGAGGGGGAGAAAAAAGCCTTTCTTCTTTTGCCTAGTTTCAGAAGCTAGATCTACCCAGAGTAACTGTGTTTAACAATGCCTAGAATCCATTGGATTGCACATGTCCGGCACATTCTGGAAGCAAACTGACAGAAGGAATTCAATATCAACACACAGACGGACAATGACATCACCACCCCAGACATGTGGCCTCCAGATAGGAGTTCTAGAATTGAAACCCCACACTTAAACCCAGAAAGTCATTCCAAGAATCTCCCTTATGGAATTAAATATCCACATAAAGTTATAATATAAAGACGAATGTGCCGATGCCAAACTTTGCCTGCCAGCTTTAAAAATTTATATTTAAAATTACTAAAGCAGACACACAAGATAGAAAGAGCTAACGTAACTGAATACTTAATATATTCCAGGCATGTTCTAAGGACTTCACATGATTCTTTTTTCTCTCATTGAAAGAAACATCACAATAAGTTTAAGAAGTAGGTTCTATTATCATTTCCATTTTATAAATGGGTAAACCTGAAGATAAAATTATTTTCTTTTTTGTAATGGCAATTCTAGGCAGAGTGGACATCTCAATTAATGGTTTCTCTTTTCCAATCATAGGAGAAAAATGTGGTTGGTCTCCCAGAGTCATTTATTATTAGAGGAACAACAGTAAACCTGAGAGTGAGAAACAGAAATCCGATGCTTGAAAAAACAATGCAATTAAAATAATCAAGTGGAAGTTTTAAAAAGTGTTTATCAGTTCATGGAGACATTGGGATTATTGGATCCCAACAGTCATTTTAATCTTTTTTTCCTTACAATAATTTCCAATTTAAACTTCTGAAATATTCTTGTTTGATTATTCACTAGATATTGTCTCATCTGTCAGAAGGAGAAAATGAGACATTAGCTTGTTTGTCTTATTAAAAAAAGATAGAATAAAAATTACTAATGTTCTTTTTTAAACAACATATTTAATATTTTCTCTCAAAATGAAATCACCATTTTTCTAAACTTTTCAAATTTAGCTCTATAGTACATTTATATTTTATATTACTGGTACTCCTTGGAAGCTTATATGAGGTTTTGATGTTTGTTTGCTTTATTTTTTACCTTATTGTATGATTTGTGGTTATATTTATTATTTTATCATCTTGAATAGGTATATTTGAATATTTTGCACCCGATAGAACATTGTTACCAGCTTGTTACTTAGAAAACTACTCAATGAATTAGTGAATAAATGAATGGGGAAATCTTTTAATGGTGGTAAGGATAAGGTGATAATTCAAAAAGACCTTTCTGGACATGAAATTGATGGAAACACTGCCTGGTTCTCCAATCTCTGGATTATTAAAGTTTCTCGTTTAATTTTCTATCTTCTCTAGAGTATCATCTCCATCTTCACTCTGGACCTCTCCTACAAAGCCTAGATCAAATGTGTAGCCCCCCTCGAATCTACCATGATAAAACTACTTGTGCTATCCTCTGCCTCCCTTGCTCAGCATAACACTTACATAAACACACTCTCAAACATATTCCCTCATATACACGCACACACACGCTTGCACAAAAAGCTAATGACATCACTATCGTGCACGGCTATGGTCTCTCTGCAAATGATCTCTCAGTTCCCCGGAAGCAGTGGCCTCTCAAGACGTGTTCATGTTTCCAACATAATTTCACAGAGACATATTTAGATCTAATCCTGGTGCAAACTTGCCTGGCCTATCACGTATATGCTTCTGCAACACTAGGGATTTCCCTGTTCCACTGGCAAAGCCAACCAAATATCTGTTTCCATTTTAAAGTTGAGCAATGTAAATTTAACACCTTAAACTTGTTTATACTTGTCACCCTCCAATCCAAGAAAAACCTACCAATCCCAGCACGTTAAGCATGTTGAAAGAGTTCTTAGGCTGGTCAACAGGAACATCTCTGTGGGTGAACAGGTATGTCAGAAAAGATACTTCCTGCTCCAGGGATGCGATTTCCAGCATGTTCACAAGGAAACATAAGGACACAGTATTGTGATAATGTTGACTCGCCTCATTGCGAGAGCTCTGAGCAAACAAAAGTAGCCAACAAACCCAAAACACAAAATGGCATCAGTGTTCATGACATTCAGACATTTTTATACCTCTCTTTTAAAATGCCAGCTCCTCCTGACTGTTGGATCCAGCCACCGGAGGTAAAAAAAAATGTTTCTATTTGTGAATCCCGCTAGCCACGCAGGATGACTTCGAACAGCCCTCAGTAAACAGTATTCTCATCACTCCAGCCCAGACTGAATTCTAATCAAGGTCTTTTAAATGCCATTGAAGAAATCTATATACTATGGATTGCTTCTTGTATGCCTCTAGCCAAATGCTATTCACTGTGTCATTTATTATGTTTAGAAAGTCAAAACAATCCACACCAATAGTATAAATTACAGTACATCTAGAGGCAGGGTCCAGGCATCTCTGGAGATTTAATAATAGAACTAAAAGAAGCTTTTACTTAGTTCTTCTTGATGATTTATTACATGTTCTGAATCTAGGAGTCACATGAGTGGAAGGGTCAGGTTTATATCACAATAGAAAAGAACTGGATATATCTTAGGAGACAAGTACTAGAATCCAAGGGGCATGGGATTGGGTGGGATGGGCTATCCATGGAAATGGGGGAGGACTGGAGGAAGGAACAGATGAACTCTGGGGATTTGTAGGTCTGTGGTTGAAACTACAATGGTGGGAATGCTTTTTTTTTTTTTGGCAGAGATGGCAGGCAGGGGAGGGTCACTGGTACAGGACGTTGGTGTTGGGAGGACATGTGGGAAAGGGTGCACCTGGGGCATGCCTCTGTGGAATACAAATGTGTTCACCTGGTCATAGGGTGTTATCTCAGTGGGTAGAGAGCCACATAATAAACAAGAGAATATTAAACTCCCATTCTGGGGAGTCCTGCTATGCTCTCAAACAGAGAGCCAAGAACGTATCAATTACATAGGCAGTGTCTAATCAAAGAAAACAGACCAGTATGACAAACCCTTAATATTAATGCATGTACCTATGAACCTTATTGTTCAAAAAATGAAACTTAATGAGTGCCACAGGTTCTGAGGGAAGGGGGAGGGAGGAATGGGTGGAACACGGGGCATCTTTGTGTCATTGGAATTGTTCTGCATGATCTTGCAATGATGGATATAGGCCATTATACATTTTGTCGTAACCTCTAAAAGTATACGGTGCAAAAGGTAAACCATAATGCAAACCCTGCCGTGGTTAGTAGCAATGCTTCAATATTTGTTCATTGATTATAACAGATGTACCATACTCATGCCAGATGTTATTAATAGGGGAAAATGTGTGTGTGAGAGGACGGAGTGGGGTGTATGAGAATCCCCTGTATTTTCTATATGACTTTTCTGTAACCTAAAGCTTCTCCAAAAATGAAGTGGAAAAAAGAATTAAGACACTGGGGAATCATACAGAAGAAATTGTCAGTATACATACAAGATAACTGATCTTATGGTAATAAAAGGCACAAATGCAAAAAAAATAATTTTTGTTTGTTTAATTTTATTATTGTTATTTTCTTGTTGGCTCTGTTTTGGGGAAGGTTTTGGGTTGCAGAGGGGTTACAGCTGTGGTAGAGGAGGATCACTGGTCTGTGGTGTGAGTGGTGGTGGGGAGTTTGTGGGGGTGTGACTGGGGCATGCCTCTATGGAGTGTTAGTGTGTTCATGTGATCATGGGGTGTTGTCTCGTTTGGTGGAGACCCACGGAATAACTGACGGAATATTGAATTCCCATTCTGGTGAGTCCTACTACATTGTCTCATGGAGTGATCAGAATCTCAGTAGTATATGGGCAGTGCTAAGCAAAGGAGGGTGGACCAATGCACCAGGCCCTTGATACTGACGCCTGTACTTATGAACCTTGTTCTTGTGAAATCAAAACTTGGCCTGGTAATATATATTGCCTAGGAGTTACCTCCTGAGGGCCTCCTTGTTGCTCAAAGGTAGCCTCTCTCTAAGTCAAACTTAGCATATAAATTCACTGCCTTCCTCCCAATGTGTGACATGACTCTCGGGGTTAAGCCTCCCTGGCAACTAGGAATTAATAACAAGAACCAACTAATCATACATTTGGAGAAAGACCTAGACCAAAAGGGAGAAATATTAAATGCGAATGAATTTTTATGGCTAAGAGATTTTAAAGTACATCAGGAGGTCATTCCAGAGATTACGCTTATGCACGTCTCAGGAGGCTCTCACTGTCTGCCACAGTAAACAGTGCCTCAAGTACGGGTCCTCCTGGAGCCTCTAGAGACATCTAGACACTATAGGCAGGGCAGACAACTGCACGAAATCAGCACCTGATCAGTGGACCTTGATTTGGAATATATGATAACTCATGTCCCCCAATGTATCAGAGTTAGACTCATTTATAATTTTTCTACACACGGCTTTTCTGCCCCATTTATTTGAATCTATAATTAGCACTATACCAATTAAATATATGTCCCAGAGACTTAAATCTTCCAGCTGTTCATTTGCCAGGTAAGCCCTGAATCTCAGCAGAGTTGCAGCCAACACACACACTCTCCAGTTCATCAGACTCATGCAGGACATCTAACACAAGGATGATGACGGACAGTGCCCATCACAAAAAACAGAGACTATCTGCAACTGCAAGCAAGAAAGTTCCACCTAATTGCCCCATGGGATCTAAGCCCCCTCTCAATAGGAAGCAGAGTGGGCATCACCATCCCCAAATCCTCAAGATACAGGAATGGATAAACATAAGGGGGAAATGCAACTATGGACTAAAGTAGACTTATTATTATTCTAGTAGTGGAAGAACTTGTAGCATTGATATAAAGGCAGTGGTCACCAGAGGTTCTGAAGGGAGGGAGAGGGAAGAATAGCTGTAACATGGGACATTTTTGACACATTGGAATCGTTCTGCATGATATTACAATGACTGATACACACCGGTGTACATTTTGTCAAAACCTATAAAATTGTGCCGTGAAAAATGTAAAACATAATATAAACTATTGACCATGCTTAGTAGCAATGCTTCAATATGTCTTTATCAAGTGTAACAAATGTACCACACTAATGAAAAATGTTGTTTATGGGGGAAAGTGTGTGTGGGGGTGAGGTATATGGGAATCCCATATATATATATATATTTTTTTTTAACTGTGCCTGACTGGCTTGTTTTATTGGAAAAGGGGACGTGGAGTTAACAATGTGAATACAGTTGGGACCCTCCCCTCCCCACACATGCCCACTGCCCCAAATAAAAAATTACCAACTATGGGGAGGAGCAGAGATAGTGATTATGGGGGAAGGGGAAGGAGATGAGGCTCAAGGGCAGCAGTGAAGAGACCACACATGTGCTGGGAGGGCCCAGAGGCAGTGGCTGTATGAACAACGTGAGTACAAGTATCTTCTGCAGAGGTCTATATAAATATATAGGATACATTGCTCATTTTTAACCCCTTCTCTCCCTTCTGCTCTGTGCCACTTGCCACAGTCCCCAGCTTCTCAGTCTGCATGAAGGTAAAGAGAGGGAAGGAACAAGTATTCACCAGATTGGGATCAGACCCACAGCCATCAGCTTCTGGATCTTCTGAGCTATTATAGGATTCTTTAAGTGTTTGCTGAATGCCTGGGGGTTCTTCTATACCTGCTCTGAGATGAGCCACATGGTTGGTTCACTCATTATCTGCACCTCAGGGTTGGCCATGGCCCATCTCTTCATGTTCTGGGGCTGTTGTCTTGGTTATACTGGACCATTAAGCAGCGTTGGTAGCCATCTGCTGCCTCCTTACAGCTGGAGTCTAGTTCTAGTGCCTTCTGGTAGACATCCACAGCTTTCGTGTAGTCTTTCATTGCTTCCAGGGCAGCTGCTTTCTCTGTATAGCTCTTGATTAAGGCTGGCTCTAGCTGGATACACTCTTCACAGTCTTTGAGTGCCAGCTGGAAACTCAAGGAGTTTGGTGTAGCAGGCAACTCGATTACTATATAATTTGGCATCTTGTGGGTTCTGTTTGATGGCTTCTGTATAATGCTTTATGGCCTGGGGATAATCACCTCTCTGAAAACATTCATTGCCTTTGTCCTTCTCCTCCAAAGCCAGGTCAGGGTTTGTGTAGGCCAACTGCTCCTGCTCCTTCAGGATTTTCTCTGCTTGCTGGCATTTCTTGAGTACACCTGGAGTTCGGTGCTCTGCCAAAGACTTGGATGGCATCTTTGTATTTTTCTTCTTTGACGTAGGAGTTGCCAATTCAGAAATAAGCTTTTATTGTTGTCTCCCTTTTCAAAGTACACCACTGCTTGATTGGTAATATAAGTCATGTTGGTTGGGTCTAGGTCCTTGGCTCTGTCGTAATGTTCCAAGGCTGTGTCAAAGTCTTTCTTCTTGTAGGCATCATTCCCTAACTCTTTTTCTTTCCGTGCCTGCTTCTTATTCTCTGGAAGGTCTTCTTTCATTGGCTACAGCTTGGTTTCTTTTTTGGAAGAAGGTGGCAGTGGAGGTGTGGCAACCTCGTCCTCCTCAACCATCCTGCTCAGATCAACTCCAACCAGGGCACTGAGAGTGGTCATGATCTGGGGATCTTGTCGTTTCATGACCAGGTCAGTCAGATTCTTTTGTAGTTGCTCTATCAGGTCCAAGTAGGTGGGATCACTGAGCAGTGTCCTTGGCCTGGGATCACTCTCCAACTTCTGATACAGAGTAGGCACGTCGAAAGCGTTCATGAATTTCCTCTCTGCCAATCGGGCCTCCATATTCTGTAAACCTCTTTGAGCTGAGGGTTATTAGCTTCATGTTTTACACCCTCCTCATAGGTTCATTTGGCTTCTTCAAACCGGATGAAGAACTCAAGAGCTGCTGCTTTTCACGAATAGCACTTGCCCCAGTCAGGCTTTAAGTCAACGGTTTGCAGCCATCCTCATAGGCCTTCTGGCAGTTTTCTTTCTTGGTGTAGGCTGCCAACCAATTGCTGCTCCATAGCCTGGTCCAGGACCCCCAAATCCTCTTTTTTTTGAGGTGCTGGGGGTTGGGGATTGAAACTGGGACCTTGTATGTGGAAAGCCATCACTCAACCACAGAGCCACATCAGCTTCCCTGAGTTAGTTTTCTTCATTTGTTTTTATTTTATTTTTTTTTTAGGAGGCACCAGGAACCAAACTCGGGACCTCTCATGTGGGAGGCGGGCGCTCAACTGCTTGAGCCACATCCGCTAGCCCATCCCCTATATTTTTTATGTAACATTTATATAATCTACAGTTCCTTTTAAAATAAAGAAAACACATAAAAAAATAAAAACCTAAAGGGCATGCTATAGTTGAGTCCAAAGGAAACTAAACTATAGAAATTACAATTTCAACACATGATCAAAAGCAGCACATCTACAAGGAAACAGGAATTTCAAAACAGGTTATCTAACGTGAAAATGGCTGCCCAACTGAAGAGCACTTTCTGCAAAATGTTCATGAAAATTTTAAGCCATGGGATGCAAAATCAATTATAACTATACCTCAGACATGTTTACAAGCTTAACAAGGTTCCACTGAAACCAAAGATGGGGTCAACCTGCTTGCCCTTTCTTGAAAAAAAATAATCAGGAAGGAGCTAGAGGAAAAATAGTAGACACTTGGCTTCTCAAGTTCCTTAAATTAAAAAGGCTTCCCAGAACCATGTCATAAGGATTATCTGTCCATCTTTTCTGAATGTATGAAAGGAAAACAACAAAGCCATTTCTCCGGGCTATTTGTTAGATTCGTATAATTTTAGACTTCAAGAAAATGACACCTGAAAGAAAAGCTGTTGCCCACGTGGTATCTTCAGATTAATTAGAGCAGAGACTTGGAGGTTCAGCATTGACGTTTCAAAAAGAGCTGCTTCTTTACTGAGCAAAGTTATCTCTAAAAATGAGGGTTGGAATTGGAGAGTATGAACCAAATGGATACCTATAAAATTCTCACTGTCACCATTTTTTTTAACACACCAACTGGACAGAAAGAATTTCAGCTACTTTCATTTCCAATCTCATTCTTGCCATGTATCTCTGAAATCTGAAGCACCTTTTTCACTAGTCACCTGACGGGACCTCCTTTCTTGATGTTTCCCCAACTATCAACAGGATGAGCTGAGAGAAAACTTTAAAATTTCCCTCAATTAACACAACTTCATTTTCTTTATTGCTCCTTCTCTGAACCCTTCAAACAGGTTCATCTGAACTAAAAATAGTAAGATTGTTACAGTTTGAAGAAACCTAAAGTAGTTCTTTTAAGTATTTTCCTCTGTTCTGCCTAAACAAAAAATGAATCTTTTTTATCAACTGCCCTTCCCTTTCATTTCTCAAAAGTGATAGCTCAGATTGAAGCCTTTACTGATTCACTCAACAAATATTTATTGAGTACCTACTAAGTGTCAGGGAATGCACTAGGCTTTGAGAATAAAGTAGTAGTAAATTTGCTTCCCAGAGCAAACGCCGGTGAACATGGTTCAACCTATTTCCACTTTCCAGTGATGACATCTCAGTGATGATGGCTCTCCAAGTTCCACATCTTGGTAATGACAGTTCCACCCATCCAGGTTATCGAGCTAAGTGCCAGTAGGATTTTCTAGTCCACAGGGCTGTAGTAGATCTACTTCACACATTGGCATTTAGATCTTGGTGGACTTTTTTACCAAGTCAGGCAATGTTAGACTTATTTCTAACTTCTAATGGCATGCTTGTTCAGGCTGAAACTCATCTGTTTCGATTGAAAGCTAACCATAAGTATCTCGAATCTATTTACAAAGAGACATTTTGCCATTCCCTGAAAATGCAGAGTTTGAAGAACTACTTATAGTTTGAATATGTTCCACATGCAAAGGGGTCTATCTCTGTATCCAATACAAAGATGCAGCAACAGGGGCCCGGCTAGATAGCTCAGTGGATAAAGAGCTCGCTGGGAAACCACATGGGAGGCCCTGGGTTCGGTTCCCGGGGACCTCTCCTAGCGGGCAGACCGCCTTGAGAATGGCAAGCCGCCATGGGCGGGCCGGAGCCGCCGTGGGCAGGGCAAAAAGCTGCCACGGACAGGCAAAAGCCGCCACGGGCAGGGCA
>PVKH010041224.1:0-10976 GCA_004027955.1 Chaetophractus vellerosus
AAATAAATAAATAAATAAATAAATAAATAAATAAATAGGAAGAAATGGCCTTAGAGAAAGATCAAATCAAAACTGGAACCCTAAGAATCTTTGATAAGACCTCAGAAAGATTTAAGGTGATGCATACTAGACCCTCAACTAGACAAAGGCCAACTAAGAATCTAAGGATGATGTGAATATTCTTGCTGTCCTGTTTTTATGATAATCGGGGTAGGCTAAACATTTGCTATATTAGAAAACATGCATGTGCCCCCAGACCTAGTTTTTCTCCCTAGGTCTGGTTTTTAGAATGCTTGATAAACCAACCTTGATTTAATATATGACCATTCTGTATGGGAAATGACTGTATCTCTAGGTATCTGTGGTCAACCTTAAGAGATATAGCAGGGGGGAGGATGTGGCTTAAAGGGTTGGGTGTCTGTCTCCCTTATGGAGGGACCTGGGTTCGATCCCCGGGACCTCCCTGTAAAAATTATAAAAAAAGAAAAACATAGAAGGCGCGTGGGGGGTAAAAATGGATAAAAGTAAATAAATCCTTAAAAAAATGTATAGGGGAGGAAGATAAGGACTATGGTTAGTAATAATACTTTGACTATGCTCTTTCATGACTTGTTAACAAATGTTTCGCAACAATGTAAGGTATTGGTAGCGGGTGATGTATGGGAGCCCTGTATGTTGTTATGCATGTTTGTTTTGTAAATTCACAACTTTCATTAAACATTTATTGTTTATGTATGTTCATGTATGAATGATAAACTTCAACAAAATAAAAATAAATTAAAAAAATAAAGAATCTTAAGGATGTTGCTTGCAGCATCCTGATCTTCATCCAGAAAGAGGTCTGGATCAGAATTATGGAAGTAGCATTGACTAAAAGGGATCAAGACTACTCAAAGTGAAGAAAGGCTTCCAACTTTCTACAGTGCTGGACACAGTATTTCACCATCCAGATCCCCCTTCAGAAATAAAGAATTTATTATCCCATTTTGGGGACTATTGCTCTGGCAGACGGCCCTAAGTTGCCAGCTCCCTTTAGGAACTGCAACAGCTAAAGAGAGCCACCTTGGTCAAAGTTATGGCCCTGTCCTAAGAGTCCCACATCCAAAAACTGACAAATGTGTGTATATAAAGGCCTAGTCCCCAGTTTGTATGATCATGTATCATTCGGAACTGTATGGGAGAGAAGGTAGTCTACAGTCTGAACTGTGATCTATGCTTGATGGCAAAGCCCCACAATGTGTATATCTATCAGAGGCGTTATGCCACACTGAGGGATGTGCATGTGGGGGGTTGTGGGAGGGGTGGGGGGGTGGTATATGGGTACTCCTGGAATCTCTGTGTAACATTTATGTAATCATTGTATCCTAAAAATGTATATAGATATATAAAAATAAATTAAAAATTAATTTAAAAAAATAAAAAAATAAAAAATAAATAAAAAATAAAGGCCTAATCCTTTCTCCCAAACTCATACTATCTTTAGAATTCCCCATATGGTCAGTTCAGGGTTCTGTTAAGATAAATCATAGCATCTCAGCATTTGTTTCTGCCCAAACCTGTTTCCTTCAATTCCCATCAACAGACATTGATCCCACAAGCATTTCTAATAACCTCCCACACTTGAATTTGCATCTAGGATTCTGCCTATTTAACCAAAAATTATTATATAAGTATATGCGGAAAATAGAGGGAGAAATGTGTGTGTCTAGCACAGATATGTAGTGGGTGGGAGGCGTTTTTATAAAAGAGGGGAGTGGGGTGTCAGGAACAGTTCCTGCAAACAGTGTGATGGTGTAGAAGCCCTGGAAGTGAAAGGAGAGCATGAGCCACAGCTGCTGGAGAGGGAAGCTGACCCAATATAAAAGAGCTATATCCTCATCTTCCATAATAGGACGACAACAAAAAATAGTCTTAAATTTAAAATATCAATAAGTAGTGGTATATGGAAATATAGCAGAAAAACATCAGAAGAATCTAAAAAGAGTTGAAAGTAGTTGGGAGGGGAGTAGGAATAGGGAGGGCGGGTAAGAGAACTGTTTCTTTTGTTAAACATCTTAAAGTAGTGTGTGTGTGGTAAATAAAAACTAAATTTTAAAATGATATTCAAATTAAATGTTTGCAGAATCTCCAAAGCACCTCTGCAGATTTCCAAAGAAACTACTTTTAAGTTTCTTGGGTATCTCTTAGGATACTGGACAAGGTGCTGGACCTCTCACAGATGACAAAAGCTTAAGTGATTTCACATGAGTATTTTATCTGGGGTTACTTAGATTATATTTATGACAACACTGTGAGGTATCATTACCCTATTTTACAAATGAGAAAGTCAGGTTAAATAACTTACTCAAGAGCACACTGCCAGCACAAATAAGTTGTGCGTATGTGGTATCTACTCCCACACAGTTCTAAATAATACATTCAGTTTTCTTAATACCATGCCAAAAACACAATTCTGGGAATCAAAGAAATTTTTCAGATGTCTAATATAATTTTTTCCTGAAATTTAACCCTGTTCAAAGTAAAATTGGAAACATTGTTCACCTAACCATCCCTTAGTAGTATATTTCTACTTTACTATTCACTCCACTAACCTATTTCATGACTGTTCTATAATTTATTGTCAATATTAAAATTTATTAAAAATTCACATTATGTGAAAAGTTAATATCAAAAAATACATGAGTTGTAACTACAATTTATTGATGGGGACTGGCAGAAAACAAGTGATCATTGCACAGTGATGATGTGTGTGAATGCAATAAATGTCCCAGGGTTGGATTTTATTTTTGATAAGCTAGTCATTTAAGTGTAAAATTATGGAGAATGCGTATATTGCATTAGTATTCAGATTTATTTGGGGACTTGTTCTTAATAGTGTAAAAGATCTATGAGGAAGAATTTGAAGGTTAAAACTTCATTCAGCATTTAAATAATTCCGAACAAATCAAACATTACTTTTGCCCTTTTGAAAGTCTTTAATTTAGCAATTCTTGCAGAGTGCTTATTTTTTTATCAATACAATGAAATTTACATTAAAAAACTATTCCTATTAGTTCACCTAACTTAAACGCAAATGTTCAAAAAAGCTAGTATATCTCTACCCATTTTTGAAAAGCATCTCCTTACTGTCTACATTCCATTTCATACAGTAGGTTGGAGTGATGGAAGCAAAAAAGGAATTCCTGCTTCAGTTGGCCTCTGAGTTTCAAGGCAAACATTTTATCTGTCTCTAGTTGGTCATTTAAATGTTAGTTGTCTATTTTCAGTCAGGATATGAGAAGGCACCTGATCCCAGTGCTATCTAATAAAGAAATCCCTTCTACACAGGCAAGTTCCCTTCCCTCTCAGAGCTTCAGTTTCCCTCTTTGCTTGGGCAGCCTGCCTTGTGAACCCACCTGCAAAAGATGCCCAGAGAGGATGGGGGGGGGGGGGAAGTGGGGTGTCAGGAACAGTTCCTGCAAACAGTGTGATGGTGTAGAAGCCCTGGCAGTGAAAGGAGAGCATGAGCCACAGCTGCTGGAGAGGGAAGCTGACCCAATATAATGGACCAAACAGCCTATGGGGGAGGCGTCAGATTCTCAGGGCCTTACTCACCCTTCAGAAAACTCCTCTTTTTCAGGTGGTCTGAGGGAGTGTTTGCAACCAAAAATGTTAATGAGAACAGTCTCTAGCTGCCCAGCCTGTGTTTGAACTCTCACAGGGATGGGGCGTCATTATCTCCAGGTGAAGCCACCCTGGTGTTGAATAGTTTCTACTATTAAAGCTTTGTTCCCCATGTAATACCAAAATTTTCCTGGCACCTTTACCTGTAGTCTCAACACTCCACTCTGAGGCCACACAACTGTCAGCCTGACGTGGCTCAATACCAGGGACACACACACTTATCCTTGTCATCTACCCATCCCTACCTGGAACACCCTTTCTACTTCCCTCTCCAAGTCACAGTGACCCCTCAGGGCCCAACATAACAATAAAAACCGTAAGTTCAACAATAATAACAGCAGCAACAGTAGTATTCATAGTTACCAATTGTACATCGTTATTTACCAATTTCTTCTATCACTGCTAACCCAGAATCCCAAACTCTTTATTCAATGCCACACTCTTCAAGTTCCCTCAAGAGATTTTATCAGATAGAGTATTTATCAGAAGCAATTTAAGCAAAAGAGACATTATTGGAAAGAAAAGGACTTTTGGGAAGCTCATGGAACTAAAGGAAGATCTGAACAGGAAATATCTCAGAAAGGGCAAGAACCAAGCCAGCTCAAAACATCATTGCCATCAAATGAATCAGCTCCAACCACTTCCTGTCCTTACGAGTCTTTATGCAATGTTTAGAAGATTGAGAACTGGTTGGTCTAGCTTTGATCCTGGGGATAGTAGAGAACAGAACCTAAGGACTAGAGACACCCACATAACTCACGTGCATGTAGAATGGTATGAAATAGTTCCCCTGAGGAAGGGTTTCTGATCAGAAAAAAATGTAACAGGTAACCTTCATTGTGAAAGCAGGGGGGTCAAGCATGAACTCCAAGAACATACTATTCACCCAATCACAAAGACTTAAATGCATCTCTACCCACCCTTTACCTCTTCTCTTTTTGTAAAATAGGTGTTCCCTTCTCCTGCCCAAGTCAAATATCTTCTAAAGTGCCTTAGACCTCATTATTTCCAAACTCTTCATTTACCACATCTCTCTAGTATCTTAACAAAATTTCTTTCCAAGCACTCCTTATCTCATCATATAAAAGGCTATAATCTCTCCCATCCTAAAAATAATTCCTTCAACCTTGTATCCTTTTGCTAACCCTTTTCTTCTCTCCTTTATAGCCAAACTGCTCGGAAGAGAAGTCACCCTTTGTTTCCTCATCTCCCACAGCACTCTTCTTTAGCTTCCATATTCCATTGCAACTGAACTCACTGAGTCATAAAGGACTTATCTGTCTTATCTAATATATACATTTATGTCCCTGCCTTAGTGAAGAAGCAAAGCATAGTGGCTTAAGAACATAAACTTTGCAGTCATTCCCAGGTTCACAATCCTGGCTCTGCCACTAACCTTTGGTAAGTTATTTAATCTGTTTTCTTATTCATAAAACAAAGTTAATAAAAATACCTGTATTAAAAGTTTGTCTTGAAGAACTAATACATATGAAGCACTTAAAGCATTGCCTGGCACATAATAAGTGTCATATTGGTGTTAGCTATCTATTTTCATTTTTTTCTTGGACCTTTTTCAATGGCATTTGACATTGTTAATAATATCCTTCTTGAAATCTTCAGTTACCCAGGTTCTGTGTTATCATTCCTTTAAAGCTCCTATCATTCTCTGTCATTTTTTCAGGGTCTTCTTCCTTTATGTGAATCTTAAGTACTTAAGTGCCCCACAGTTATTTCGGTTTCTATTCTCTTTTCATTTGACATACTGTTTCTGGGAAATTTTATCCATCCCCTTGGCCCCAACCACCAGCTATATTCTGATAGTTACCAATTCTTCCTTTTCTTTCTTTCTTTTTCCTTCTTTTTCTTTCTTTCTTCCTTTTCTTTCATGTCTGTCTGTCTTTCCTTATTTCTCTCCACCTGTCTTATCATTTCATTCAATAAATATTCATTGAGAGTCTACTCTGAGTCAGGCATTATGCCAAGAACTCAGGCCCAGACTTCCTCCAGAGTTCCAGATCCACATAATCTTTTTGACTTCTCTATCCATATGCCTCAAAGGCACCTCAAACTCAAGATATATAGCCAAATTTATTATTTCCCATTCTCCAAACATGTTTCTCATTCTTCATTCCCTGACCCAAAGGCAAGCATTACCTTTCACAGGGTGCCTAATCTAAAACCCTAACGTCATGACTCTTCCTCTCCAGCATTCTCATCCCTGCTTTTAATTAGGTGCTAAATTCTACCTCTTAAATATTCTTTCTGTGATAAAATACCTAAGTATGGAGACAAATCTCAGCTATACCACTTGCTGAATGTGTAACACTAAACACAGGTTCCTTAAGCTCTTTTTCTCCTCTATAAAATGGGAAGGGAACAGGAAATATCTCAGAAAGGGCAAGAACCAAGCCAGCTCAAAACATCATAAGGCTGTAGTGAGTATTAACTGAAATAATCCATGTAGAGGATTATATATAACACTGTGCCTAGCACATTGTAAGAATTCAATCAATACAGCTTATTTCATTGACATCATCCCTAATAACACTGTATTAAGTCAGCCTCTGTCCTTTCTTGTCTAGTAGCCTTACTGATCTGCAGTGGCATCCTAATCTTGTCCCCCATCAACCCATCCTTCCCCACAACCCAAAAATCTGACCTAAAGCACATTAGTAGTAAATAGAAATGCAGTGAATTACGAAGAGAACAGTTTGTTGTCTTTTAGTTAATCACATATACAGAGAAAATGTTTCCTCAAATTGGATCTATCTATCCAGTCAAAGGCAAAGACACAGACTTGCAATCAACTTGCAGGCACAGCTAACATTTCCCAAATATTTATCGGCAACCTTCCTCCATAGCAAATACTATTCTTATCCATTGAGCTTGGCCCAACCAAAGCAGGTGGTTAAGGTTACTTATTACAAGATCCTCCATACAGGAGATGAATGGTTATCTTCAGTACCGAACGAAGTCCATTTAGAATATCTGGGTAGTACTGAATTTTTGATAAGCATATTTAGAACTCTGAATTGTCAACAACCCAAAGAACTTTGGGAGTTTAAAAGATTTAGTTAATAATTTATTATTTTAACATAAGAATTCAACCATTAGAAGTCTGGGCAAAGATAAATCATGTTGGCAGCATAGTTATCATTTAATATATTATAGGAAAGTTGTTTGAAAAAACAAAATCACATCACTTAATCCTATTTTCCTATTCTAAAGTGGGAGAAACCTTATGGCAGGAGTGTGAGAAAGAATTCCTCTTAACCTGATAGACTGGGACAGGCTAATTTTATTTATATCTTAAATTCTGATCTATTAGATGCTAGCATACCTCTCATTGTCTACTGCCAGAACCATTTAGTCTCATCTTGATTTAAATTTAATCAATCTCCCCTATCTATATCACTCAGACTGGAAAATATTCTCCAAAAAGGATATGGCTTGGTTAGTTTAGCAAAGCAAAAGAATTAACCTGAAAATGTGCAGGGAAAATTTTAGGAAAAATTAAGGAACATTTTATCAACCCTTTTACCAATGTTCTGGGAGGAAAAGCGCATGCAGCACCATTTTCCCTATTATTGAATCCCATTTTTAGTCAAACACACACAAATATTTATACTCTCTACCCTTTAAAAAAAAAACAAGACAATGCTACTTTCTTGATTACCAACTCAAAAGAGCCAGAGAAAATATTCAGAATACCTTATTTTTCACAGTTGAATCAGCTCTGCTTTGAGATGATCCTGCATGGAAAAACTGCCTTCATTGTTGCTTTCTTTGGAATTAATGTTATATCAGAAAATTCCTTCTTGGTCTATGTTATTAGAAAGTTATTTTAAAAAATAAGCAATAAAAAATAAACAAAAAGAAAAAAGTTATAAAAGCTAGAGATTGGAAGGTCAAGATTAGTTCCACAGATTAAACCACAAAATTAATGAAGCAGCATTATTCATACAAAGATAAAGGATAATGTACAACTTTTGCTGCTAAAAACAATAACAACAAAAAAATAAACAAACAAAAAAGAAAGAAGGCAGTTTCCATATCATCATATAGTAGCACATCGTGGTCAAAAACTTAGGATGTAGTGTGTGCATGCATTTGGAGAGGTAGGAAGGAACTTCTTCAAAGTTTTTTTAAAATGGCTAAAGATTAGAGACAACTTTTAAAAAAAAGCTATTTTTTTTAATCTTGTTTCAAAAAATATTTATTAGTAAATAATGCAATGGAGTCTCTCTAAAATATTTGGAGCCCAAACCTACACCTTCCTTAGTTCCATGTGGAGTAAAGAAGCACACAAATTAAAAAATGTGTATTTGCTAAACTTTTTATAGCGGTCAGGCTTTCAGCAGATATGGGGGGTGGGGGGAAGCTACTGCAATTTAACTCCTAAAATAAACTTTAAAAATGAATATACCTAGTAATATATATAAGTTTTAGCCCAACAACAGTACACACGTATAGCAATGGCAAAAAAAAGTGAGCTCCATGTGATGAAATGAATTTACATGAATCCAATCATGTTGCTTCCACAGAATTTGATGAAATTATTCTCTGCAAGGTCAATTAAGAACTGCTGATGAAGTTTTCTGAACGACTGCTTGAATCATTTTGAACCTTTCTATTTTGGTCTATAGTCATTATATTTTTCTGAAAATCTTCAGTTATAAACAACATTTTCATCTTATTGAGAAAAGAAACTGTGAAAATCAGTAGTTTATCTTTCATTTGATGTACTGAGTCCCATTTAAGTGTATGCAGAATCACTTGAGATACATTCAATGGAGTATTCTCAAGGACAGCATCTTAGTCCTACATTCAAACCAAAAATATTTGTGTTGCAATATATTGTTGCTAAATTTTAACAGATGGCTGTAGTAAGATAATACTCCATTTATTTGAACAGGCTCTTTTCACAGCAGGCATCTAAACTCTTTCATTTGTATCATTTGCCGACATTCTTTTCTTAACATAAAAATTGCTTTCCTTCACATTGTGTTACATGACCTTGGAACAAACATGCAATTACCAATACCATTATTCTTGGCCCTACTATTTATAATATCTTAACAGGGCAGTGTGGGCAGTGGAAATCGCATGAGCTTTGAAATTAGACAGATTTCAGAATCCTGAGATCACTTACTAGACATATGACCTTGGGAAAATTACCCTCTCTGAATCTGTTTCATTATCTGTAAAATGGGAGAGAATAATGCCTAGCAAGACTGTTGTAAAAATTAGGTGATTTACACAGCAAGTTGCCCTCCCCACTAGATGATAAATATAAAGGTTTATATTAAAGCATAAAACTCTAATTTTCCCTTTTTGAGCTTTTAATAACACTAACTAGGCCTCCTAGGACTATTTAATCTCACTCCCTGCTCCCCATATTTATCATGGATAAACCTCTCTTATTTTCTTACCACCCATGTGACCTTATGAGAAATGGTGTCAGCTCCAGAATTTCTATATAGAAGGAACTTAGAGAAGAAATCTGGTAAGAAGGAGACATTAGGAAAATTGTCTTAAAGCTGACTCTGTATAGCAAGGACGCTATTTTTAGTTCCAGTATATTATACACAGGGACTCTGCATTGATGGTATGCAAGCACACTCATATAAATATTGTATTTTTTAGGTGTAGCTTTTCAGGAGGCTGATGGTCATAATAAATGACCTTAAAATTCCCCTTCTCCTGATATTTCCAACCATATTTTAGCCCATCATTGATCATTATCCAGCATGACACTTTCAAAATCACATTCTTAGATCACATTAGTATCTGTACTAAGAACATTCTTCCTTTCTCATACCTCTTATCTCCTCCATAAAGTTTACCCTAAGAAAGATATAAGCCAGTCATTTCCCACCCATTTTGACTAAAATTCCAGTTTTCCTGAATTAAGAGATTGGATATACTGGTAACTGGATATACTGGCAATACAGCAATATACTGTTACTAGTTGATCCAGACTGCCTGTGTTCAAATCCCAATTCTTCACTTACAAGCTGTATGACTTTGTGTAAATTCACTATCCTTTTTGTGTTTCAGCTTTCTCATCTGTAAAATGATAACAGTAACGATCTACCACAAAGGATTGTTGTGAGGAGTAATTTTGGTACAAAGTGGTATATAAAGGTTAGTCATTATTATTAGCAAGGTTAAAATGGTGCCATCATATATATATATGTTGCTTATCTGTGAGCAACTGTCTTGTAATTAGGTCCTCTGGATATTTGGTAAACAAACCATGCTGACTGAAGCCCAAACTCATTTTTATTCTATTTTGGTCTGTAGCAAAATGTTATTTTTATTTTCATTCTACAAATATTTATTGAGTACTTAGGAATACTAGGAAGTGGGTATATAATGGTAAAGAAATAAAAACAGATACTGTCCCTCCCCTTGTGATGCTTATGTCCAATGGGGGAGAGTGCCTCCAACCCAAGAATCACAAAACAAATGGAAAACCCTTTCTATGAAAAATGTTACAAAGGTGAGGAATATGATGCTGTAAGGCCAGTTCACCAAGAATCAGAAAGCCAATTTGCAGAAAGCCAATTTGCCAAAAGTCAATTTTCCAAATGACCTACTCACTGAATTCCCTAATAGCCAATTCACTGAACGCTAGTTCACCAAAAGCCAATCTCTAGAAATTCAATTTGATGAAAAGTAGTCTGCCAAATCATCATTTCACCAAATGACCAATTCACTGAATTACTGAAGATTTTTGAAGTCATTTCATAGAAGATTTGAAGCAATCCTTTCATAGCAGCTTTTTAGCCATAAATTTGAGTCTGTTTGGGCTGAATGACAATTACATGTTTTCATATTTCAGGTGCCAAGTGCTTCTCTAATGCCCAATGATCCAGTATTACACTGTAAACAAATGGTGAGTTTCTCCTTAAACACAGTTTGCTGTCTTCAGACTTATACTCTGACCGTCTATGCCACTGCCAGAAAGACAGCCTCAAGGAACCATCCTAAACCAGCATGAACTGATCTTCTGTAAATAGGCTTAAATTTGCTTTTAAAATATTGGTCATAGAATTGACTCTCAGTGAACTACTTCTCAGTGAAATTACCTAGAGTCCACGCTTTGAGAACATATAATTGGGGAATGTGCTATTTTCAGAGAGGTGAGAGGCTTCACTGAGAAAAAGAATTTAACTGAATTGCTGTCAGAGGATAAATAAAAAATACCCAAGCAAAAAGGAAGAGAAAAGAATATCTAAGCAGATGAAACAGCATGTAAAAAGGCCATGTGGAAGGAGGAAGCACAGAAATTACAAGGGTTTGCAAAA
>PVKH010041225.1:0-10968 GCA_004027955.1 Chaetophractus vellerosus
TTTAAAAAAAAAAAAAAAAGAATGAGGGGGGCGAGGGGGCCCTGAAGCTGTTCCATACTTTCTGTGCTGCACATGTGCCCTCGCTCCCCAAACCCCGAGTCCAGGCTGGCTCCTGCCCTCCTTTTGGCCTGGCTATGGTCCTATCAGATGTTAAGAAGCCTCCTGGCAGAATGAGGGGAGCCTTCCCTCCAAGACTTTCAGCTGTGAGGCCTCTGGCCTCAGCCTAACCTGCTCGTCGCTCTAGGCTAGACTTTGCATGGGACTGCCACCCCGATGGGCTCCGATCGCCTCATTTCTAACACATGGCAGTGAGGTGAGTGGAGGCCCTGGGACCCCGAAGCCCAACCCGAGTCCCCCTGGCAGTCAAGACTTGTGCCTGGTCAGGGATTTGGTTTCTTCCTCATGCCATACTGCCCACATCCCTACCCTCGTGTCACCTTGAGGGGCGTCCTTCCCTGAGTCTAGCAGGAAGGTCCCTGCTAAGGGGATCCTGGCCTGAAGACACTGCCCAGTGGGGGCAGCAGCGCATAAGAAGTTCACAATCCAATGTTATAAACTACACAGCTGAAACATGGTGATTAAGAGCAAGGACTTTGGAACCAGAGGGCCTGAGACCAAATCCCAGTTATGACACTTTCTAACTGAAATTTTGGGTGGGTTACTTAACCTCTCCTTGCTTCAGTTTCCTCATCTGTATAATGAGGAAAATGGAGGTGTGGTGAGGATAAAGGATTTGACTGGTTACAGCATTGGCAGGACCACCTGAAACCTAGTAAGTGCTAGGTGTAAGCAATTTACAATCAACATTATTCTCCTCATTCAACGTACATGGGGCCTACTATGTACATACTGTGTTGGACCCGGAGGGTTAAAAATATCCAATATTTCACACCCACTGAGAGTTCATAATTGAAGCAATATGCGTTATCACACTTAGTCCTAATGGAAATCCTGTTGAGTTTGGTGAGGAAATCAAGACTCAGTAAGGCAAAGAGATGTGCCTAGATCAGTGGTTCTCAGCTATTTGGCAATGTCTGGAGATATTTTCGGTTGTCTAAACTGGGGAGAAGTGCTACTGGTAAGTAGTGGATAGAGACCAGGAGTGTAGCTAAATATTCTATAATACACAGGACAATTACCCACAACAAAATTTTTTCTGGCCTGAAATGTAAATAGCATGGAAGTTGAGAAACTCTGGTTTACATCAATGAGCAGTTAGGCAGTGGAGCAGGTGCCTGTAACAAGGTCATTGGATTTCAAACCCAGTGCTCTCCTGCTGTGTCAAACACAGTTGAAGCGTAAGAGATAAAATAGGACCCTGAGTGATAATCTGGTGGGGAATTCTGAGCACCCACAGAGTGGTATGCAATTGTGAGGGACACAAACTGCCTGAGCGGCAAGTATGTCATCAGTTACGAGGAGAGTGAGTTCCTGAGTGGGCTTCATGGAAGTGGTGGCTCCTGAACTGGGTCCTGAGTGGGCAGGCTGTAAAAGGGTAGAGTGGATGCAAAATGGTTTTCGGAGGCATTTGCAAGAAAGAATCTGTAAAGTGGGTTTCCCAACAACAACATTGTAAGCTCAAAGACAAAGAAACACTGCCTTCAAAATTCTGAGGCAAGAATTGTGGGCAGATGATAGAGCAGGAAGCTCCAGGAATCAGTCCCTCCACCAAACCAACTATTGAACTGGCAGGAGCTGTCTGATTCAACTCTTTCGCACTCTGGGCACTCGTGGAACACTGTGCAGCATCCAGGGAAGAGGTAGGGGAAGAGGCTGGTAAATTGCAGTAAATATTGGTGAATTTTACTCTCCCTGCAGCAGCCACCACCCTCCCATCCTCCAACTGCATGGCAGTTGGCAGTGGGGACTGTAGATTGCTGGTGCCATAGTGGGCGAGAAGGATCTAGTCCTCCAAAATCCTGGGGAGTGTGGCCTGATTGCTGAACACTGCTCTTGATCAGCTACTTCAGATCACTGGTGGACTGTCTCTGGGGTGGCCATTGTTCCAACCCCACTCAGGCAAAAGTGGCTGAGGAGTCTTAAAGACTCTTTTTCTCTTTTCATTCCCCATTTGTGAGCAAAAATAGTTTGGAAAAGTCACAAACTGACAGCTCCAGCCCCCAGCAACAAAAACAGTAACAACCAACAAAAACCTAGGAGCAAGGGTAAGGATGCAAAATTGCACCAAGTCAGCAACTGCAGTTGATGCAACTCTATCTGCAACTTCATGATGTTTCCCTTGGCCAAAAACACACTCGGCCATCTCAGAGTTCAAAACATTCTGCAAACGATACCAAGGCATAGCTACCAGAGATGTGCACCTGATTTCCACAGCAAATATAGTAATGCTGTATTAGCTAGTGGAGCCACTCTCTGTATATATGGACATATACAGCAACACAAATTGGAATAGAATGGAACCTGTCCCCTGTTGTCAGAGTCACCTCAAAGGAATGGAGAGTGTTTTAGTTTCCTAGGCTGCTCAAGCAAATACCATGAAATGGGTAGGGCTAAACAATAGAAATGTATTCACTCATTGTTTGAGGCTGGGAAAAAGTCCAAATCAAGGGGTCATCAACGCAATGCCTTCTTCCTGAAGACTATGGTGTTCTGGGGCTAGCTGCTGGCGATTCTTGGTCCTTAGCTTGTTACATGGAAAGGCACATGGCAGTGTCTCCTGGCCTCTCCCTTCTCTTGCAAGTTCCACTGATGTTCAGCTTCTTGCTTCCTGTGGCTTTCTCTATGTCTGAATTTCATTCTCTTATAAAGGATTCTAGTAATAGAATTAAGACCCATCCTGATTGAGGTGGGCCACACCTTAACTGAAGCAGCCTCATCAAAAGAACCTTCTTACAATGGGTCCACACCCATAGGAATGGATTAGGTTTAAGAACATGTTTTCCTGGAGTACATACATCTTCAAACCACCACAAAGTGATAAGCAATAATCCGAGCTAGTACAATACTGAATTGTTTCAAAGCCAACTCATAATTGATGCCTAGTAAAAGCATTGTGTTCCTATTAACATATAGCATTATTGAAGAAATAAAACACATTTGAAACTTTTAAAAAACAACAACCAAAAAAAAAAAAACCCAGCAATCCCAGAAGAACTAGATTTCCAGAGTTATGATAATATAATCAGAAAGTTCATTTCTCAATACAAAATTACAAAACATACAAAGAAGCAAGAAAGTATGGTCCATTCACAGGAATAAAGGGATTTGCCAGAAACCACCCCTGAGGAAGCTCATACATTGGAACTATTAGTCAAAGATTTTAAATTAATTGTCTTAAATATGTTCAATGAGCTAAAGGAATCCATATATAAAGAACTACAGGAAATTAAGAATACATTGTCTGAACAAAATAAAGAGATATAAACTATAAAAAGGAACCAAACAAAATCTGGAGCTGCAAACTATAGCGATTGAAATGAAAAAGTTACTAGATAGATTCAACAGCAGATTTAAACAGGCAGAAGAAAGGATCAACAAACTCGAAGACAGTGTGAGGAGTGAAAAGAAAAAATAATGAAGAAAAATTAATAGCATGAGGGACCTGTGGGACACCATCAAGTATACCAATATATGCATCATTGGAGTCCCAGAAAGATATGAGGGTGGGGTGGGGAGTAGGTGGTGGGGGAGGCAGAAATAGTATTTGAAGAAACAATGGCCACAAACTTTCCAAATTTGATGGAAGACAAAACTATACACATCAAGGAAGTTCAAAGAACTCGAAGCAGGATAGATTTTTAGAAATCTACTCAAAGACACTTTCTCCCCAAAAGAGAAAGATTATGTTTTTGAACTAATCCATTCCTGTGGGTGTGAGACCCTTTTGACTGGACTACATCAGTGAGGCATGATGCAGGTAGAGTCTCCACTCTCTTCCTAGGTCTTATATAAACAGAGAGAGAGAGACCCAAGGAAAGGGAGCTCTGTCATTTTGACCCAGCCTTGTGAGAGAGAAGACTTCAAGTTTGCCTACAGCTGCAGAAAGATAGAGAAGCCCTGAGAGACTCAAGGAGAGAGGCCCAGGGGGAGATACCTGATTTCTCACAGCTGAACTCCAGGAAAAAGTAGAGAGAAACCATCAGACCCACCATCTTATCTCACCACATGCTAGGACTACAGAATCTGCCAGCAGATGACTTTTGGTGAGAAAGCACCTTAATTTGGACATTTCAAGGCCTTGGAACTACGATTTCCCTTTAAATAAAATCCCCATTATAAAAGCCAACCCATTTCTGGTACTTTGCATTGGCAGCCCTTTGGCAAACTAAGACAAACAGTAATCAAAGCAGAGCTGGAGTGGCTATATTATTGTCAGACAAAATAGACTTTACATCAAAAAAATTTACAAGAGATAAAGAAGGAGATTATATATTAATAAAAGGTTCAGTCCAACAAGAAGATATAACAATTATAAACTAGAAAATTTACAAGTATGTAGAAATTGATCACAAACTATTAAACAACCAATGGGTCAAAGAAGAAATCACAAGAGAAATTAGGATCTATCTTGAGATTAATGAAAATGAAATATACCAAAACTTATGAGATGCAGCTAAAGTAGACTCAGAGGGAAATTTTTAGCTCTAAATGACTATATTATAAAAGAAGAAAGATCACAAATCAATAAACCAACTTCACATTTAAAAGAAACTAGAACAAGAGGAGCAAACTAAACCCAATGGTGCTATAAGGTAGGAAACAATAAAGATTAGAGCAGAGATAAATGAAGAAGAGACTATAAAAACAATAGAGATTATCAACAAAAACAAAAGTTGGTTTATAAAAAAGATCAATAAAATCGACAAAACTTTAGCCACATTGACAAAGAAAATGAAAGAGAAAACAAGTAAAATCAGGAAGGAAAGTGGAGACATTACTACTAACTTTACAGAAATAAGAAGAATTATAAGAGGGTACGATGAACAATTATATGCCAACAGATTAGAAAATGTGGATGAAATAGACAAATTCCTTGAAACATGAAAGTTACCTAATCTGACACAAGAAGAAATAGAAAATCTTAACAGACCTATAAAAAGCAGAGATTGAATCAGTAATTAAAAACCTCCCAACAAAGAAAAGTCTAGGACTGGATAGTTTCACTGCTGAATTCTTCCAAACATTTAAGGATGATTTAACATGAATCCTTCTCAAACTCTTCCAAAAAGTTGAAGAAGAAAGGACACATCCCAACTCATTCTATGAGGCAACGTTACCCTGATACCAAAGCCAGAAAAAGACAGTACAAGAAAAGAAAATTAAAGACCACTATTTCTTATGAATATAGACGCAAAAATCCTGAAAAACATACTGGCAAATCAAATCAAAAGTATATTAAAAGAATTATACATCATGACCAAGTGAGATTTATTCCAGAAATACAAGAATGGCTCATCATAAAAAAAAATAAATCAATGTAATATACCACAGTAATAGAAGGAAGAAAAAAATACATGATCATCTCAATTGATGCACAAAGGCATTTTACAAAATTCAACATCCTTTCATAATAAAAACACTCAGGAAACTAGAGGCAGAAGGGAGCTTTCTTGACATGATAAAGGATATTTATGAAAAACCCACAGCAAATATCACACTCAGTGGAGAAAGGCTGAAAGTTTTCCCCCTAAGACCAGGCACAATATAAGGATGCTTGCTGTTATTCAAGATTGCTGCTATTCGACATTGTACTGGAAATTCTAGACAGAGCAATCAGGCCAGAGAAAGACAAAAAAAGGCATCCAAATTGGAAAGGAAGGAGTCAAATTATCCCTATTTAAAGATGAATTGATCCTATATATATAGAAAACCCAAGAGAATCCAGAAGAAAACTACTAGAATAAACGAATTCAGCAAAGTTGCAGAATACAAGATAAACAATAGTCACAAAAGTCATTTAGGTTTCTATATACCAGTAATGAATAATCTGAAAAGTAAATCATGAAAACAATTCCATTTACAATAGCATCTAAAAGAATAAAAAATATAGGAATAAATTTAAACAAGGCGGTAAACTTGTACACTGAAAACTAGAGAACAACAATGAAAGAAATTGATGAAGACTTAAATAAATGGAAAGATAGCCTGTGTTCACAGACTGGAAGACTTAATATTGCTAAAATGTCAATACTGCCTAAAGCAACCTACAAATTTCAGTGCAATCCCTATCAAAATTCCAGCAGCCTGTTTTTTTGCAGAAAAAAGGTGCAAAGCTTGCCTTTTCTTGGCTTTGCTAACTGCCCATTGCCACAAATTCATATGGAATAACAATGGGCCCCAAATAGCCAAAGCAATCTTGAAAAAGAAGAACAAAGTTGGGGAACTCATGCTTCCTGATTTCACAACTTCCTACAAAGCTACAGTAGTTTTTAGTTTGGTATTACATATGGCATAAGGATAGACATACAGACCAATGGAATAGAATTGAGAATCCAGAGAAAAAGCCACACATCTATGATTTTGACAGGGTGCCAAGTCCATTCAATGGGGAAATAATACTCTCTTCAACAAGTGATGCTGGGATAAGTGGAAGTCCACATGCAAAAGAATGGATGCAGACCCCTACCTCTTACCATATACAAAAATTAATTAAAAATTGATCAAATAAATAAATATAAGAGCCAATCTTATAAAACTATTGCAATAAAACATGGGGAAATATCTTTAGGGCCTTGCAGTAAGCAACAGATTTTTAGATTTTACACCAAAAGCACAAGCAACAAAAGAAAATAAACAGATAAAATGGACTTCATCAAAATTAAGAACTTTTTTTTCAAAGGACATTATCAAGAAAGTGAAGACAGGGAAGCGGCTTTGGCCCAATTGGTTGGGCTCCCGCTTACCATATGGGAGGCCCCAGGTTCAATTCCTGGGGCCTCCTGATTAAAGCAAGCCGGCCCACATGGTGCAGTGAGCTAGTACAACAAGATGATGCAACAAAGGGAGACAAGCAGACACAGAAAAATGTACAGCAAATGGACACAGGAAGCACAAGCAGCAAGGGAGGTGGTGGTAAATAAATAAAAATAAATCTTTAAAAAAAAAAAAAAGCAAGTGAAGACAACCTACAGAATAGGAGACAATTTGTGAACCATCTATCTGATAAGGGTTTAATATCCAGAATATAAAAATAATTCCTACAACACAACAACAAAAAGACAAACCACCAAATTAAAAAATGGGCCAAGAATTTGAATAGACATTTCTCCAAAGATGACATTCAAATGGCCAATAACTATATGGAAAGATGCTTATTAGCCATAAGAGAAATGCAAATTAAAATTACACCCACTAGGATTGCTATTATTATTATTTTAAATGAAAAGAGCAAGTGTTGGTGAGGATGCAGAGAAAAAAGGATCCTTATATATTGCTGGTGGGAATGCAAAAATGGTGCAGCCACTGTAGAAAACAGTTTAGCAGTTCTTCAGGAAGTTAAACGTAGAATTACCATGGGACCCCGCAATTCTACTCCTATTCCCCAAAAAAACTGAAAGCAGGGACTCAGACAGGTATTTGTACATGGATGTTCATCACAGCACTATTCACAATAACTAAAAGTGATAGCAACCCAAGTGTCCACCAACAGATGAATAGTTAAGCAAAATATGGTATAAACATATAATGGAATATTATTAGCTATAAAAAGAAGTGATGTGCTGGTATATGCTTGAAGACTACATGTTGAGTGAAATAAGCCAGACACAAAAGGACAAATAAGGGATGATTTCTCATATATGAAGTATTTACAGTAAGCAAATTCATGAAGACAGAAAGCAGGACAGTGGTTAACAGGGATGGGGGAAGAGGGAATGGGGAGTTATTGCTAACTGAGTATGCACTGTGGATAAGGATGATAAAAATGGTCTGGAGATAAATAGTGGTGAAAGTTACAGTTTTGTCAATATATTTAATGTCAAAGAATTGTCCACTTAAAATAGTTAAAATAATTTTTATGCTATGTATGTTTTACCACAATTAAAAATAAGTTACTAAAAAAATTCTGAGGCAAAAATACTCTCATTTTAGGTTTTCACACCAAATTGTCAATTAAGTGAGAAGGAAGACTAAAAGACTTGTTTCAGACTTGCAGATTCTCAAAAAATATATCTCCCATGTCCCCTTTTTTAGGAAGCTACAGAGAATATACACTAGCAAGGTGAGGATGACATGGGCTCCAGCAAAGAGGGCATTTAACACAGGAGAGGAGAAAGAAATTCTCAGGATGACTCTGGGCAGAACTAGAGAGCAAAACAGATCAAATTTGAATCGAAGGACAGATGACTCCACAAGGGATATCTCCAGGAAAACAGTAAAACTGATAAATTTGTGATAGTTTTAATTATGGAAAATTGTACTAAGAACTATTTTTTTTAATAGAGTTGTTGGAGGGTAGAGGAAACACTTAACTATAAGTTTGAATAAAATTAAACAAATGAAAAATCATGGCAATTATCAACTCTTGGAAAAACAGTAAGTTATATTAAAAAATGGAAATGAAATCATAGTATACTTCTCATCAACAGTATTTACATAATCACATTAATTATGGATCTGATAAAAAAATTGTGATACAACTAGATTAGGAGGTTGTGGGAGAGAAAGGGGCATGTGGGCGCTAAACTCATCAATCTTAATAGAAAGTCAACAAACTATGTCTAAAATAGAGCAATCTCTCTCATGCACTCATTCTCAAGAAGATATTAGAATTGTGCTATCTAATATAGTAGCAATAGCAACATGTGGGATTTAATTAATTAAAATTAAATACAATTTAAAAGTCAGTTCCTCAGTCATGCTAGCCACATTTCAAGGGCTCAATAGCTACATGTAGCCAGTGGCGATCCCATTAACAAAGATATAGAACTCTGGGCAGCACAGTGGTAGAGGATATACCACATCAAAATAAGGGAGTAAACCAAGAAAGAAAAAGACACTGGGGTCCAGAAAACAGAAAATCCACAACAGAAAGAAAGTGGTAAGAGGAATCTTTGGGATAATAGTAAAGAGAGGTCCTCAGACAGCTGTGAGCAGGTCCTGAGAGCCACCAGTCCAGACTGGAGCAGGTGAGGGGGCCCAGGGGACATCTTCTCAAGGAGAATGAATGATAGACTCCCCAACATGTCTGAACAAGCGAGGATGTGGAAAAACCAGAACAGTCATACACTGCTGGTGGGAATATAAAATGGTGCAACCACTCTGGAAAATAGCTTGGCAGTTTCTTAAAATGGTAAACATAGATTTATCACATGACCCAGCAATTCTACCAGGGATATAACATATGAAAACTTTTGCATGAATATTCATAGCAGCATTATTCATAATAGCCCTAAACTGGAAAGAACTCAAAATGTCCGTTCCACTGATAAATAAACAAAATGTAGGATATCCATACTGGGGAATACCATGCTGCAATAAATAAAAGAGAATGAAGTTCTGATACATGCTACAACACGGATGAACCTTGAAAACATTATGCTAAGTGAAAGAAGCCAGGCACAAAAGGCCATATACTGCATGATTCCATTTCTATTTAATGTTCAGAATAGGCAAATCCATAGAATCAAAAAGTAGATTAGTGGTTGCCAGGGGCTAGAGGTGGGCATGGGAAGTGACAGCAAATGGATATTAAATTTCTTGCTGGTGTGACGGAAACGTAAAATTAGAATGCGGTGATGGTTGCAACTCTGAAAATGTACTAAAAATCACTTATACACTTAAAACAGGTGAATTTTATGGTAAGTAAATTATATCTCAGAAATGTTTTTTAAAAAGCAAATGATGGTGTCTATTTTAAAAAGAAACCTTGCAGGAGAAGGGCATTTTGAACACCAACTGTATGCTAAGTGCATTACATAGATTATTATTATTTTAATATTATTATTATTACAACCACCTTGAAAATTTGGTGTTATCCCTGTTTTACAGATAAGGAAACTGAGGCTTAAAGAAGTTAAGTAATTTGTACAATGCAAACACAGCCGAGTTAAGTGTGCATGCGTGCGAAATGACTACAGAGTTCACACGCTTTCTCCCACTCGTGAAGCCTGGGTTAAGGCTCCCTTCTACTTCAATCCTGCACAATCCAGCACCACCTGTGTACAGAGCACTGTTTGGGTCCATGAACTATCTACAAGTAGCCCAAGACTTTCTCTCTCTCTAGAGATCAGCATGGAATACATAGGCTCCATGTGATGAACCGTGATGACGTGAACTGGCCAATCCTTGCCACAGGAGGTCAGAGGTTAACCGATTTTCCTATTTGAAAATTAAACTTTTCCCCTCCTTACAGCTCTCTCTGCAGTGGACTGGAGGGTGGCTTTGGAGCCAGACTCGTGAGTACAAGTTCTGCCACTCAGCAGCTAAAGACCCTGGGAAAGTTACTTAAATCTCTCAGTGCCTCAGTTTCTTCATCTCTAAAGTGGGGAGGAAAAGAGAACCTCTTCTGGAGGAATGAAAAGTACTCAGAGCAAGACTAAGTGCTTGATAAGGGTTCGCCATGAGTGTGATTAGGTCTATGTATTTAAACTTGTCATCTACCTGCGCAAAGCTTACCTTTTCTCGGCTTTGCTACAGAACAGCCCTTTGGTCAATATGTTCTCTTGTCTACCATGGAGTTTATCTGTTGGTGAGGGGTAAGGAATGTCCTCCAAAGCTTACCGCACATTTTCACTGACCCACAGAAAACCAAAGACGTCATGGTGGTCCTCTGGTCCAAGCTAGTCATTGTACACAGGGGGACAATGAGGACCCCAGTGGCTGAGGGGCTCCCTGGCCACAAGCTGGCCCACCCCCTAGGCAACCTGTCTAACGTAATTACCACACAAACACTCTGCCCAGTAGGCTTTTGTGTCCCAACTTCTCCGGAGGGACCTCCTGTCCATTTAGCTAGACGAGTAGAGGAGAAAGACTGTCAAATGCTAATTACAAGTTACTCCATTTGAAATG
>PVKH010041226.1:0-10969 GCA_004027955.1 Chaetophractus vellerosus
TGAATAGATTAGACCCTTAGCTAATGGGAAAAAATATAGCTGGTATCAAACAGAGAGTTTATGATATCAATGTAATAAAGGCAAATTTGAATAGAAAATTACAGACCAATTTCATACGAATGAAATTTGTAGTCATTTATGATGTCATCACTGATAGGGCAATTATAAGAGAACTAATCTGGATCAAAGAAGAGGACCCAGATGACCCAAGGCATCTATCCAGGCAAATTTGAGGTTTAATTTTTATGTTTGTAAGACTAAGTTAATTCTAATTGCTCCAAAGTGAGCCTATAGCTCATGACTTATATATATATATGCACATACATATATATGGCATACATATTGATATGTAACAGTAAACAATTCATTTTGTATTGGAGATCACTTTTTTTCAATTGTGACCAATACATTTGCACATACCCAAATATCCATATCCTCAAACCCCCTTATATATATTTTCAGACTAATTGTGTTTAAGAAGGGACATAACAAATGTTTTACATGGTCTCCAAATCCTCTGTGGATTTTTCCTGTAAAGGAAATAAAATTGCACACAATAAGCAACAGAATTCTCAAGATCATTTTCTCATTTTTACCACATGAAAACAAAATTTATCTTTACTAAAGCATTCACTACCTTCATCATTACAAAGATTTTCAGTGTTAAGAGTACATATCAGCATTACTTTTGCAGTTATGTAGGTTCTCAAATAATGTCAAATGCAGAAATAGCAATCCTTACAAATAAAGTCAAATTAAGCCTTTTTCTGCTTCAGTGTAACACATTTACTAACTGAAGTATTTAAACTATAAACTCATGCACCTCTTTTTTTCCCATTGCTTAAGGTGTCATGCAATAAAGATAAAAATTATACAGTGGTATAATTGAGGGTGTCAACAACAATTATGAACTCCAGCATACAATAGCTGTTCAATGCTTCTTGAGTAAATCTTCATGCTCTCCCCTCTAGTACTCTTGTTTTGGTGAGCAAGTATTTTTCAACTGGATAAGCATCTTGGATTCTCATGTTGGATTTTCCTAGTACTGCATGGTTACCAACTAAAATCTTTGCATAATGTCTAGCAAAGTGGGATCAGTGCTGAATAAACCATGAGACTTTTTTTTGCAGTTGTAAATCCATGGTTTGTACAATTTGAGGAAAAGTTTTTACCTCAAACTATTACATGTTCAATGAGCATGATGATTGAGCATGTTGTTTGTTAAATATAGCTTCATCTGACTATACCATAAAGTATCCCATAAATGCCCCAGGGGGGAAATTTCAGTAATACTGAAATATTAAATCATACCTAATTTCATCTACCTCAAGACTGACCCTTAGTTCCATTTCTAACTTCCTTAACTGCATTCTATCTACTTTTACATATGGCATATTCCTCAGAGTAAATGAAGCTCTGTTAAAACTGGCAATTAGTAATCAACTATTTTCCATTATATAGACAGCTTAGCAGCATATTATATTTATTTGTGAGAACACAGACACTCTTTTTCAATATTCTATGCATTGTATGGTTTTTCTAGTAGTTATCATAGGTCATCTGAAAAAATAAGCACATTGTAAAATTGACCCATAGCTTATAAACTCCAAACCTAAATTACACTATAGCTATCTACCTGTAAATTGAGTTTTAATATTTCTCAAAATAAACCAGGTTGAGATATTAGAAATCATCAAGGTTCCAACTTCTCTTGTTGGGAATAACCAAGTCTGCAGGTTATTTTCAGACTGAGGCTTTAAACAGCACCATGTCTGAGAGAGAGATGAAAGTATTGTAAGTTATTATAAATTGGTAATGGACAAAGCATGATTACAATCCTTCTCAATATAATCACCCACTTTTGAATACCTTTCTTTTTGCTGCAATATCCTCTGTTTCAAATTATTACTACTTTTTACCATCTTTCTACCTATCATCATATTTTCCATGTTAACATATATCTTTGGATGCATGTACAGACAAATATCCTATGATTGATAGGAAAAAAATCTCAGGATTGTCCTTTTCATTTGGTATGTAGACCACATTGATGGTTATCAGTAAATGGACTACATGAGCTAAATTTATGACCCACCTTAATATTGTGTTTTGGCCATCAGTTACACCTTCCTTTGGTACACATAAATTTAATCTCATTCCTGTGCTCACTGGATCAGGAAATATAAAATAAAAATTTTGTAAGTTGGTAAAGATATAAAGTTGTGTAATTCCATTCACCTTCTCTTACTCACTGTAACACACTGATCCTAAAAATATTTTCAATGGAGTCATCACTTGCAAAGAATTCACAAGTTTGGATATTTGAAAGGAGTCACAAGCTTCCAAAGAGCGATCTCAGTTAAGTCTTTTATTTTAAGGCATAAGATATTGTGCAATAAGAGAATGTTTTCCTAGACAAAATGTTTGCAAATGCTTTGCTGTATATCTATCTATCTCTCTCTCTCTCTCTCTCTCTCTCTCTCTCTCTCTCTCTCTCTCTCTCTCTCTCTCTCTCTATCTATTTATCTATCTATGATGACTTAATTAAAACATAAGAAAGAAATACACAGACATATTTTCTATTAAACTTCTGTTAATGATTGGGAGAATAGGAAATAATCAAAGGATTGTCTACAAACAGGGATCCAGCTGCTGCATCATAATACTTCATGATATACATACATATGGGTATAAGCTCACCAAAATTGGGGACACACCAACTTACCTGGCTCACATCCAGCCAGAATCCTGATTGGATAATACATAAATATAGATATATATATCTCTAGTTAAATAAGTCTATACTGAAAATTAGAGTGAGAAACAAGAATAATGTAATCAATGAAAAGATTAAATCAATATTGAACAGAGCCACAAAATGACAGAAAAACAGAGCACTCTTACATACAAACTCATGAACATCTAGCTCTTGGCTGGGAAGTCCAGTATCAGCAGACAATTCTACAGTCTTGATTGTAAGCAACATCTGTGCAGAGCATACCCTTTCAGGGTGGGACTTCAACTAACCTGACCAGTGACTGTCCCTTTTTGAGCTCATAATGAACTTGATATTATAGATGCCAACTTGTTAGTACTGCATCAATTCCCGAGGAACTGACCAGCTCCTCAGGAAGGAACACAACACTCCCAGGGCAGTACATTCCAAGGTTTATGCATCAGCCCCTGAGAAAATTGCCAGCCTTCCCAGAGAGCAACACAGTACTCCCCAGAATGCAACCTATTTGTCCTCATTTGTTACAAAACTTCCCCCAATGTGCAAACTGTTTTAGTTTTCATCATTCCTCCTAAAATATGAAAAGTGCTGACTAGCAAGGCATTGGTTTGAAGATTAACAAAGTTTCCTGCATGATGTTTCACTTTTAGGTTTGAACAATACTCACTAATTTTTTCCCCAAAATGAGAAGTAGAGTTCAGGCAAGCACTAGAGTTCTAAGAGACAGCCAGGCATAACTCCCAGGGATCTTATTCACACAAAAACAAATTTTGTGTTCAGTTGAACCACCAAAATCTGCATGATAAATCTTTATCTCAAGAAGGCTCAAGGCAAATGTTCCCAGTGGGATATTTGAGACCCTCTGGTCAAGCCACTTAAGTCAGAAGAAAACCATCCATAAAGGAACTGGCCTTTGGTTTTGCCAAAGGAGATTTGTACTTTAAACAGCACTTCCAAACTCCTACTGCCTTTACCCAAGCCTAGGGTCAAAACCGGGTGTACCCAGAGAGAAGGATAGAGCTTTCCCTTTAAGCCATAAAATCTATCCTACACAGACCACTCTCTGCTGTCTCACCTTCATTCTTTCAATCTCTCACTCCTTAGATTTTAGATTCCTCCCATGGGCATTTAAATGTGGTAATTATACTCCCATCTTTAAAAATATTCGCCTCTTCACTATGTTCAATTTCAGTGACTAATTTTATCCTCATAATTACCCTATAAGGTAATGTCTCTATTTTTCAGAAGAGGAACTGAAGCACAGAAAAGTTAACTAACTTGCCCAAGTTCACACAGATTGGTCAAGATTCAACAAATATTAGTGCATTATAACAGCAATGGAAATGTGTCATGCAAACATTCTCTCAATTTAAAACAAAAATGTTTTCCAAGTACTTTTTATGAATAATATACTGGCAAATGATTTCACATACCATCTTTTTGTGTTACTACTAAAAACCCCATTTTACTTAAGGCTGCTTTACAGGACCACATAAGTTAATTGACATGGAAAGAATCATATAGCAAGTAGAAAATTGGAACTCATATCTAGGGTCATATCTTTGGTGTATTCATTCTCCAGGACCCTACCATTTCTCATTCATATAGAGTTGTCCCTGGCCCCAATTCTTTATTGCTGCAGTCTTTCTACCCCACTGGAACCAGGCTATTTTCAGAATCAAATCTGCATAGATTGTCCTTAAGCAGGTACCCAGAAATGGGGCCAAAAATGGGAAGGGTCAATCCAAATCATTCTTGGGAAGATTATAACCAAGTTCTCATCACAGTTTGAAGGAGAGGAAATGGAAGGGGAGCGCTCCTTGCTACAGAGTTTCTTTCTTCCTCCTCTAGGTATCATTTCACAAGGGGCACTGCCTGAGTGTGATTTTCTCACTGACTTCTGCATATAAACATAGAACTCACACTATGCCTATATGATTGTCATCTGTAAGGTAAAAGGAAAGCTTTAATCCATCTAGGATTAGAAATACTGACTCCTAGGCATGCATGCAAAGAAAGATATTATATCCATGCTGTATAAATCACACAACTCAGGGGAGAACTGCTGAAAATCCAGTATCATAATCCTCTCAGTCAATTAAATGGTCACATGCAAAAAATGTCTCATTCACACAGCATATTCACAGGATTTAAAAAATGAAAATCAACAGTATTTTGTTTGTGGTTATGTCTACCATGCAAACATTTCTCTCAATTTAATTGGGAAAATATTTTCCAAGTATTTTCTAAGCAAAATACACTAGCTTGATGATTTCACAAATTATATTTTGGTATTTTCCCACTAGCCCTATTTTGTTTAAGACTGCTTGACAGGATTGACAGGATCTGGTAATTTATTTGACACATTGCATCAAATATTAGTACGTAGAAGAATTTTAAATAAAATGCAAGTTCATGTCTTTGGTGTATAATCTTAGGATGTTAGCATGAACCATTCATGTAGAGGAAGTCTAAATCTTAATTCTGCTTAGGGTTTGCTTTGCCCTGTAGGCATCAATAATTTCCAGAAATAAAGATGTCTAAATTGTGCTTAGGCAAGTACCAGGATGAGGGTCAATGGTAGGAAAGAAAGAAAAGTTTTTTTTTTCTCTAATAGCTCTTTTCTGTTCAGCTGCTGCATACAGGATTCATCTGAGGTGTAAGTTCTGCCTTGCTCAGGTGGTACAGCAAAGCCTCCTAAACAATCAAGAGGTGATCTGAGTCAGAACTTCCTTTCCCATCACATCCAATGTGTAGCTACATCACATACCCAGTGTCTGGTGAGATAAAATAAAACAATGATTAAATCCAAGAGTTAGTAATTATTAATTTTTGAATTTGGCATGTTTTCCTTATGGAGATGCATGGATAGACAGACAGTCAGACAGATAGATAGATGTAATACTATCTTTCACTTGGGAATTATAAGTGACTCAAATGATAAGCTGCATTTAGCAGAATGATTGATACCTACTTGTGCTCATAATTTATTACTACTCATGATATCCTTACCCCTTTTATTTCCTACATTCTTTTCAGTATAAATCAACTTCACTGTCAGATATTTTTAGTTTAGAGATATAATATTGATAAAAGATTTCATAATTATAAGAACCTGTATATCTTCCTTTAATAGTTAAACACTGGCTTTTCTTCACTCCTAATTTCTTCAATTGCCCAGAATCCTAACCATGATCAGAGAAAATAAGAATATATATGTATGCATTGGTCACAGCATGACTTCTCATTTCTTGTACAGATGATAACAGAAAAAAAATATATAGTACTCTATGCCAGACTGCATACCAAGCATTTTATGCATACTCTCATATCATACAGCAATGGCCTTCTGAGTTAGGTTTCTTCTCATCACATTTGTAAATGGGTATTATATTAACAATGACTAACTCATCATTAATTCTTCTTACAAAATACTTTAAAGTCCACTTGATATTTTAAATTATATATCCTAATTCAATTAATTGTACCCCTTTTTGCAGACATTTGGGTTATCTCTATTATTCAATATAAAAAAAAACTGAAATAAACCCTGTATGTTTCATTTGGCCCATATGTTTTATCTAGAATACTCATCTATTACACTTTCTTTCCCTCACAAGCAACCTTCTGTTGTAGTGACCGCTGTCACCAGCTAAGCCTTGGGCTTCCCCTTGTGCTTTTTCTGTCTTTCCTGTCCTTTCTGATGACTCCTTCTCCCCTACAAAGGCCTGAAATTATTTTTTATTTACTCTCTGAAATGAAAACAATCTCCTTAAATGGGTACATGACTCAGGCCTTTAGGGGGCATTTCCTTGCTGGAATTGACATCCTCCTTCTCATGGCAATGTCCTATGATCTCTACATGGCCATCTGCATGACCCTGTACTAAGTGATCACAATGTACTAATGGGTGTGTGGTTTCCTTGTGGCCAGGTACAGGGATGAGGAGTTTCTTCATGCTCTGATTCAAATTCTTTTTGTGACCTGATTGCTCTTCAATGGCCCTGTGATGGTTAGGCTAATGTGTCAACTCAGCCAGGTAATTGTGTCCAGATATTAGGTCCAGCAAGCACTGGGCTAATTGTAATAAAAGAGCACTTAAGGACTTTGATCACCAATGAGATTACTGCATGAATGGCTGATTATGTCTGCATCAATCAGGGAAATTGGATCAAGAATGGATGACAATTTTCTCCATTCATTTGACTGTCATAAAAAGGAACTGATTTCAACATGAAGAGAGAATTTCCCAGCTCATCATTTGACAACCTACTTCTCCCAGAAACTCATCAAGGACATTTTATCGGTGTTTCATTGGAGACCCTGGCTTGCAGCCTGCCTGCAGAAACTGGACCTGTACATTCCCATGGTCATGTGAGAGACACTTATAAAATCTTATATTTTAACAGTTATCTCCTGTTGATTCTGTTTCTCGAGAGAACCCTGACTAAAAGAGCTGATACTGGGAGTGGTTCTTGAGGAACAGAGTCTTATACATGGGATATCTGAGGTGGTTCTTTACTCTAATTGGACTCAAGCATACTAATGACTCCCTTTCCAATAATGAAGGTGTTGCTAAGAGTCCATGCAATGAGCTGGCAATAGAGATATGCAATATAGCCTCACTGGATTCCCCTAATTCCATGCTTATAAGAAGAAAAGATCTGGGTGACAGTGTTTTCAATACCTTAACAGAATTTTGTGGTGTAAAAAAGTGTAATGAGGTTGGCTGGCTCCTGCTAGATACTATGGTACAGTTAAAAAAGAATGAGATGAGCTAAAGTCTTCAAATTTGGAACTTAAATGCCTTGTGAATGATAAGAAAATTTCTACATGTGCCTTGAAAGAAAATCTTTACTCCTGTAGCCAAAGACTTGAGATACCTGAGAATCAAACCCAGGCACTCATTGTATGAGTAGCAGAACTACAGAGGAAACTAAAATCTCAATCTTGTAGGGTTTCTGCAATTAAAGTGAGGACATTGATTGGAAAGGAGTGGAACACCAAGGATTGGGATGGAGACATATGGGATGATGTCGATATTGGTGGGGACATTGGAACTCTAAATTCTGCTGAGACTTTACCAGATAAACCTGTGATAGCAGGTTGTCAACCTTGTATCATTGAGGCTCCAGCCTGCCCCAGGGAGTCTGGATCTTCTTCCAGCTCTGAGGTGTGTGCCAGCCAAACTGAAGCCTTCACTGTGCAGCCTCTGGCTTGCCACAGGGAGTCTGGACCTCCTCCCAGCCATGAGGCAGGTACCAGCCAAACTCCAGTTTGCACTGCCCAGCCTCTATCCTGCCCTGTGGAATCTGCCATTCAAACCCTGCCTGAAGAGATTAAGCCTATCTCACCAGAAGAGAATGCAAAGGAATGCCCTGAGGTCAGTAGCCTACAAGACATCTCTAATCCTTCTCCTTGCCCACCCTCTCCACCCCTCTTGTCTTCCAGACCTATTACTAGACTACAGTCACAACAAGCCCCCAAAGGTGAAATACAAAATGTGACCCATGAGGAAGTACGTTATACTGTGAGAGAACTTCATGAGTTTTCTAACTTATATAGATGGAAATCAGGGGAATATGTGTGGGAATGGATACAAAGGGTATGGGATATTGGAGGAAGGAATATAAAGTTGGATCAGGCTGAATTTATTGATATGGGATTGCTAAGTGGCTATTCTGGATTCAATGCTGTAGCTAAAAGGGTTAGAAAGGGCTCTATAAGTTTCCTTGGGTGGCTGACAGAAACATGGAACAAACGATGGCCTATCCTGTGATGTTGAAATGCCTGATTTACCATGGTATACTCTAGATGATGGAATTCAAAGGCTTAAAGAGATTGGAATGCTAGAATGGATTTACCATTTGAGACCTGCCAAACCAAACCAGGAATGTCCAGAGAACACACCTTTTACCAGGACTTTGAGGAGTAAATTTGTCAGGCTAACCCCATCTTCTCTGAAGAGCTCTGTGGTTGCTCTTCTCTGCAGTCCAGATATTACTGTAGGGAGGGCTGTAATAGAATTGGAATCTTTAAACATTATGGGGGTAATTGGATATCAGTCTGGAGAGTGTCAAGTTTCCCACAGTGAATCACCAAAGGCAAGGTGGGCATGGCTACCACAATGAAAGATTCAAAACAGCACACAGAATAGTCTGAGTCCTATGGAGTTATGGTGCTGGCTAATAGATCATGGGGTACCTAGAAGTGACATAGATGGGCAGCTTACTGAATTCCTTTTGGATCTGTATAAGCAGAAGTGTTCTAGGCTGAGAGAACAAATCGGTAACTCAAATTACAGATGTCGAGAATCACGGCCCCTTAATCAATTCCCAGACTTGAGACAGCTTACAGACCCAGAGCCCCTTGAATGAGGAGAAGGCCAGGTCCCCTTTGGGAAGGATCCTGTTAAACTCCCCAAAATTTATACTGTTAACCTTCCTCCTACCTTTCCCCAGGGAGACTTATGGACTTTGGCCAGAGTAACAGTGTATTGGGGAAAAGGAAATGATCAGACATTTCAGGGATTATTAGACAATGGCTTAGAAGTCACATTAATTCCAGGAGACCCAAAATATCCCTGTGGTCCACCAGTCAGTGTTGGGGCTTATGGAGGTCACGTGATTGATGGAGTTTTAGGTCAGGTCCATCTCACAATGCATCAAGTGGGACCCCAGACCCATGCTGTGGTTATTTCCCCATTCCAGAGTGCACAATTGGAATAGACATACTCAGCAACTGGCCAAATCCATACACTGGATCCCTGATTTTTGGAGTGAGGGCTATTATGGTTGGAAAGGCCAACTGAAGCCCCTAGAACTGCCCCTGCCTAGCAAAATAGTAAATCAAAGGCAATACCAGATTTCTGGAGGTATTGCAGAGATTAGTACCACCATCAAGGACTTGAAGGATGCAGGGGAGCTGATTCACACAACAGCCCCATTCAAATCTCCTATTTGGCTGGTGCAGAAAACAGATGGATCTTGAAGGGTGACAGTAGATTATCATAAGCATAACCAGGCAGTGACTCCAACTGCAGCTGCTGTCCCAGATATGGTATCATTGCTTGAGAAAATCAACACTTTCCCTGGTACCTGGTATGCAGGTGTTGATCTGGCAAATGCTTTTTTCTCAATTGCCATTAGTAAGGTCCACCAGAAATAGTTTGATTTCAACTGGCAAGGCCAGTAGTATACCTTCACTGTAGTGCCTCAGGGATATATCAACTCTCCAGCCCTATGTCATAATATTGTCCACAGGGGCCTTGATCACCTCTTACTCCCATGATACATCACACTATTCCATTATACTGATGATATCATGTTGATAGGACCTACTGAACAAAAGTAGCAAAGTCCCTAGACTTACTGGTAAGGCATTTGTGTGAGAGAGGGTGTGAGATAAATCCAACAAAAATACAGGGTCCTTCCAACTCAGTGAAATTTCTAGGTGTCCAGTGGTCTGGGGCCTGTCAAGATATCCCTTCTAAACTAAATAATAAGCACTTGCATCTGACCCATCCTATGACCAAAAAAGAAGCACAACACTTAATGGGCCTCTTCAGATTTTAGAGACAACATATTCCTCATTTGGGTCTGCTACTCCAGCCCATTTATGGAGTCACCAGAAAATCTGCTAGTTTTGATTGGGGACTGGAACAAGAGGAGGCACAGTGACAGGTCCAGGCTGCTGTGCAAGCTGCACTACCACTTGGACCATATGATCCAGCAGATCCAATGGTGCTGGAAGTTTCAGTGGTAAATAGAAATGCTGTCTGGAGCCTTTGGCAGGTCCCTATGTGAGAATCACAACAAAGATTCAGGATTTTGGAGCAAAGCCTTTCCATCCTCTGCAGATAAGTACTCCTCTTTTGAGAAGCAGCTTTTGGCTTCCTACTGGGCCTTAGTAGAGACTGAATGCTTAACCATGGGCCATCAAGTTACCATGAGACCTGAGTTGCCTATCATGAGATGGGTATTGTCTGACCCACCAAACCATAAAGTTGGGCATGCACAGCTACACCCCATAAAAAAGTGGAAGTGGTATATATGAGATAGGACTTGAACAGGTCGTGAAGGCACAAGTAAGTTACATGAGGAAGTAGCACAAATGCCCATGGTCACCACCCCTGCCATGTTACCTTCTCTTTCCCAGCCCACAGCTTTGGCCTCTTGGAGAGTCCCTTACAATCAGTTGACTGAGGATGAGAAAATTCAGGACTGGTTTACAGAT
>PVKH010041227.1:0-10967 GCA_004027955.1 Chaetophractus vellerosus
GATTTGTGGATGGAGCTTGGACATGAGGCTGGGTTGTTGATTCTATCAGTCATCAAAGTGATGCAGTGAAAGTGGAGAGTAGACCAGGCCCACAGGTCTGTGGGGAGGAGACAGGGCCTGGACCAAGCATTGGGGATGGGGGCAATGTCCACAAGGAGCCAGAGAAGGAGCAGCCCAGCAGGAGTGTGTGATGTTGCAGGGAAGGGGGAGGCTGAGAAGGTCCCCTATTGGCCACTCTCCTTCCAGAGTCATTTCTCTGCAGCATTTGAGGGCACCTGAGCTCCTTAGGTTTCTTCTTTGACTGTGTATGGAGTGGGTTTGTAAATACCTACAGGTTTGTAGTGAGAAGGAAATGATCAAGGTGATAAAAGTGCCGAGAGTATTCCAGGACAAGAAGTGCTCAAACTGGGTGTGCCCCCAATCAATGCCTCAATCAGCCTGTCACAGAATCCCCTACCCTCCCACATCCTCTCATAATTTAGGACACTCTCAGCCATGGAACTATTCTGAGCTATTCTTTGAACTATTCTGCCCTCTGGGGAAACCTTTCCCAACCTGCTAGCCTTGAGCCAGATCTTCTGGTTCCAACCCAGCTCTGAATAGACAGCTGTGTGTTGGGGAAGCCCATTCTCTCTCTGGGCCTTCCCTGTGTCACCTATAAAGTGGTACTTAGCTATACTGTCTCCAGGTAGCCTCCCAGCTCTGAGATTCCAGGGAGGAGACAGGACCTAGAGTCTAGCACTTGGAATGTGTCATCTGGTGAAGGCCAGATGGGTACCCAACTGTGAAGAGAATATCAACTCCCTTCACAAAAGCTTGACTCTTTCCTAAAAGAATGACTGCTACCTGCTGCACTCAAAGCCCATGATGGACACTGATGCTCTCAGCCCACAGTGAGAGCTCACCTCCCTGTATGCCTGACCTCTGGGGATCTCCCGTGTATCACAGTCCAGAGCCAGGTCCTTGGGGCCTCTCCTGACATCTCTGAGTGCTGGGACCAGGTGCTGGCTCCCCAGTGGGCTCACAAATCACCTGGTGATGTCATCTAACAGAGCTGCCTCTGATAAACCAGGCTGCACACAGCCTAGGGACGATCAAGACTCTGCACACCCAGCCCACTTGGTGAGCCCACTTGGGTGAGGACCTGGAAGGATGCTTGTTTCTTCTGAGTCAAGTCAGAGGTAGTGGCTCCATGGGCAGAGGGTCTAAGGTCCATCTAAAGTGGTTCCAGGATTTCAAAGTGTCCTTCAGTGTGTTCATCGCTTTTTAAAGGCTATGTCTTTAATGTTGATCACTGACTTTCTCTTGGTATTGATAGAGAGAAACTTTTTTGAAAAGTAGATAGCCAAAATTAAACCAGACTAATTGAGTCTAAAGATGAAATGCCACTGAAAAATAAGCTCATAAAATCTTAATTATTTGAATGGTTGTTAGTCATTGTCATTTAGTATTTCTCAGTATTGGGGTGTGAGTTTTACTATTTTCAAAGGTAATAGAAAAATCATTTCAAAGAATGGGGAAGAAGGATTTAGGGCTTTCAACCCATGGCATGGGAACCCCATTGGTTCTGAAGTGGCTCCAAGACTGGTCAGTGCTGGGTCGGGCCTGGTTAAGGTTGAGGCTGGTCAGGGTTGGAGGCCAGGTAGTGTGGGGGCCAGGCAGAGTAGAAGCATGCATTCCAAGGTCCATCTGATTCTCATCATCTCCAGAATGCTGGATGATTCCCCAGGACTGCTGCCAGGAACGTCGAGTTCAGCTCTGCTTTCCTAACAGGTAGGTGCTGCTCACCTGTCTTTCCTTATCTGCCCTGACTAGGAGCCACTCAGCCTCCAAAGACAGTAAATTTGGGCTTCTCTTCTTGGCCAGGTCTGTGTGCCTTAGTTATGATGTCTGGGGTGGTGTGTGGGTTCTGCCCTGGATATTATGGAAAAAGCTGTTTCTCATCTCCCCTGATCTCTGGTCCTTGACTCAATAAGTGAATCTAATAAACTACACTTATCAAAGTGTCACAGCAGCTGCTGAGAACTCAGCATCCATTCCAGGGTCAGCCCTGGCCTCCATGGACAGTAGAGCACAGAGTGTGGGGACTTCCTGTGTCTATAGGGATGTTAGGTTCCTGGGCCACTCCTCCACCTGCTGCTGCCCTTAGAGGCCCAGGAGTCAAGCTTTCCATCCAAGCTGAGGGCTGTGAGTTGGAAATGGCTCACTCTTGTCTGTACACACATTTGTGACAAGGAAAAGGCTCAGAGAGGTCACATTGAGGGGTAAGGACCAGAACGGACTATTTAGCAACAGCTTTAAGAGTGTTCCAGCTAATGCCACATCATGGTCACAACAGAGCTGGTTTCAGAATGTGCTTTCTGGGTATCTTTTCAACATGCACCTCTGCAAGCTTTAGGCAAAATTTAAATGTTGGTGACCTGTGCATACCTGAAGTTTCAACAGGGATATTTTTCTTTAAGCCGGGTTGAGTCTCTCAGCTTGGGGAAGTCCTGCTCATTTGCTGTTGGGTGACAAGTCAAAATTAAAATGATATGAATCATGAGACTTGCATCTTTGTGGTAGGAAAACCTTAAAAAGACAGCTTTTTGTAAACTTAATCACCAAGTCCACACATGATGACATTGTTTGTCATTCACAGTGTGCCTCCCTTTAAGCTGAACAGTCAACATTATCTGCCTTGAGATGCAAGAAACAAAGTCTTCCCCCAGCAATAAATAACTATGGTTATTCTGCAACAATTACATCTTTACACAGAAATAATTTGCAGATTGTCTGGAATTTCCAGTGTACCTGTGGATGGTTCAGGTCCACCTGCTCCCCTTCGAAAGACTCCATGGACCTCTATGGAGGTCTGCTGTGCATTTGTGCGTATTTCTGGAAACCCTGGCTCTGCAGCCTTGGAGGAGGCTGAGGTTTTGGCACAAGCCAGTTTCAGTGTTCAGCCCTGAATTTTCTGCGATTATGTTGATGTATAATAAATGTAATGATTTAAGGCTGAAATGCACCTGCAATTGTGCTCATTTCTGAAGTGCAAGCACAAAATCAGCTGGGATAAGGATTTTTGGGAAGTTCCCCTCTTCAGGAACAGCAAGGAGAAGATATTGAAGGGGGACAGAAAGGAGATATTAAAAGACCATGTATAAGGGCCAAGGAGTTTGGACTCTATTCTGAAGACCACAGGGAGCTATGACAATGTGACACTATTGTAGAGAGTTGCCTCTAACACCCCTGGTTTGGTGGCTGGTGCCTCTGCTGGGCTTCTGGTATCTGTCCTGTCCATTTGGGGTTTCTCCTTCCAGCACTGGGCTGTAGGAGAAGCAGAGCAGCAACTTGAGCTCTAGGAACCCCTTAGCCTTCCTATGTGATGACCTTGACCCTCAGCTCGGCTCTGTGTTAGCTCCCCCTGCTCTGACAGCTCTGATCCTGGCTGTGTGATTGGGCTACCTGTCTGATTCTGGTTCCTGAGTGTCCTCACAGCCTGAGTGCACAGGTTCCCTCAGAACCCTGCACACTGGGATACCCTGTCACTGGAAAAGCCTCAGTTCCCCTAAGCAGTCCACCCTCCCTAAGCTCCAAGCTCTGGGCTCCACATCATGGTGGGATGAGGGGTTCTTGCTGCTCATTGAGGAATAAGTTCGAGTCTGGGGTACCTGATCATGGGATACAGAGGGGATAAAAGAAAGAGTCTGTATTCCATTAAAAAGGAACAGGAAAGTAACTTGGCAAGAAGATATGACAAGCAAGAAAACATTTTATGGCCTCACTGTAGACTGTTGACTTCCTCCACTCAACAGGGCATGTCATGGCTCACCTGAGTAGGAACATGGCTCCCTGAGGTTTGCATGTTGGGAAGATCAACATTGCTGCATGGAGAGAGGGAAATGGGAAATAGAGTGTGTCAGAAGGGAGTCATTAATAATGGGGTTTCCCTCAAGGAAGGATAAGATAGGAGAAGGGAAAATGGAAGATGGCAGAGTGAGAGAAGAAGAGAAGAGAGGAGAATGGAAGAATGTATGAGAAGGATGATGGGATGGTGAAAATGCAGATGGATGGGATGATAGAAGCCTCAAAGGAATGACAGAGGCATTGGGAGAGAGCTGCTTTTCTTTGAAGCCATTTATAGGGAGTGTTATAGCGTGTATTGTGTTTAGATGTGGGGGGAATATGATGGAATCATGATGGTATTTTGACCTACATACATTGTCCACTGTTTAAAACACTTAAAACACTTTTTTGTAGCTCAACTGTAGATCTAACCAGACCAGTCAACGGCCATGAGTAACTGGACCTTGGTGACAGAATTCGTCCTGAAGGGATTCTCAGAAACACCACAGTTCCAGGTTCTCTTCTTCATCCTTTTCCTCTGCCTCTACATAATGGCCCTCTGTGGCAACTCCCTCATCGTGGCTGCCATCAGCTTCAGCCCTGGGCTGCACACCCCAATGTACTTTTTCCTGGTCAACTTGGCTATGCTTGATTTTTTCTGTGCATGCACTATTTTGCCTAAGCTGCTTGAGATTCTGGTGGCAGAGAAGAGAACCATCTCTTATGTGGGTTGCATTACCCAACTGTTCTTCTTAACGTGGTTTGTTGCAGCAGAGTTGCTTCTCTTCACTGCCATGGCCTATGACCGCTACGTGGCCATCTGCCATCCCCTCCACTACAGCTCCATGATGAGCCCCCGAGTGTGTGCAGCTATGGTGGGAGCTGTGTGGGGCATCAGCATATTTGGTCCTGGAGCCAATGCCATTCTGGCAGCACAACTGAACTTCTGTGGATCCAAGGTGGTAGATCACTTTTTCTGTGAGATACCCCCTGTGTTGCTGCTCTCCTGCTCCTCCACATATCCAAATGATATTGTTACCTTACTGGCTGACATCTTCTATGCCATGTTTAATTTCATATTCACCATGGTGTCCTATGGCTTCATTATCTCCACCATCCTCAAGATTCGTACAGCCGAGGGCAAGCGGAGAGCCTTTTCCACCTGTTCCTCCCACCTCATTGTGGTCACCATGTACTACACTACAGTCATCTATACTTACCAGACCCCAGGCTCCAGCTACTCCCCACAGGCAGGCAAGGTCATGGCTGTGCTTTATGCCACAGTGAGCCCCACCTTGAACCCTCTCATCTACACGCTAAGAAACAAAGATGTCAAGGCAGCTCTCAAGAAAGTCTTTACATTTTTAGCTGAGAAGCTGTAATAACCTATTTTAAAGATAAGTGTTGGCATGGGGAAGGTTTAAATTCTAAATTATCACAACCTAAAATGTATTCATTGGGTGCTGTTCTATATTGGTAAGCAAAAACTAAATCCACTGAAACACAGTTTCTAGACATTCCTGAAATTAGACCAGCACTAATAGGGGTCTAGTAAGGGACCTATAAACCTGTTCCACTTTTAACAAATGGAGAGTTTAAATACATAGATATTTCTATTAACATTGTCAATAAGGCATGCACTGTGTGATAATGCAAACTAAAAAGCAGATTGTGGCATGTTTGGATCCAATTATAGGGACCATTACCAGACTCAACTGCTGGGTAACAGCCATGAGGTTCACAGGATAATGTCAAGATCTCCTCATACATGCATTATATTATAACCCTTGTTCTTAGCATCCCTAAGGTTTTGGGAGGTCCTACAGAGACATCTGGGTCTTTCTGTAATCATGCAAGTGTCAAGTCAGGGCAGGGTTTCAGTAAACACATGTTGAGTAGAACAGAACCACTGAGGAGTGGGGCTCTTGCTGATCTGGAAGGCACAGATTTTGGAAAGGACTGGTGATGTTAAGGGAGTTGGGATCAAATATGTTTAAGAAATTTGGGGGAAAAAAGAAACTAGTGCCCCAAAGAGGCTATAGCCATTTCTTGTTTCTTGCATCATGTGGACTTGCAAGTGTTTGCACTGGGAACATCTTGATAGCTTCTGTATGGGAGGAGATTAGCGATGACACAAAGACCCACTATAGAGTTTAACCTCTGAAGATCTTGGAAGCCCTTTTCTGAATATCTTCCACCCAAATTTCTTTCTGCCAAAAATGCAATGCAGTATGTGACCTCTCCCCAAACCACACCACAGCACAGAGGAGGTTTATAAGTGAGGTGTATACATGTGGTGAAAAGGAAGATAGAAGTCTAAAGGAAGGATACAATGAGGATGGAAAAATGGGTGGAAACATTTTATGGAAGGATGGAAGGAAGTGAGAGAGGAGGAAAAAAACAGAGGGCAGAAGAAAAAAGATGGATGAATGTTTGGGATTTAGAAAGAAGAATGCAATGGACAAGGAAAGAAGGAATGGAACATGAAGAATGAGATTGATGAATACAAAGAACTAGAAAGAAGCTATGAAGCTATGTGGTGTGTAGGGAGAGTGTGAGGCAGGAAGATGAGAAAGTAGGATGAAGGAGGTATGGGTGGGGGGAAGGGAAGGATGAAGTGAAGAAGGAAGTTGAGAGTAGCAAGCAGGGATAGAGTGAAGGGTGATTGACAGGAAAGTGGGATAGCTGGATGGATGCTGGCATGAAAATGAGGTTATGTAAGAGGGAAAGTAAATAGAAGATCAGAAGGATGGATGGAAGTATTCACAGTATGGCTGAGACTTTGATTGTACATAGGCCCCCTAGAATACAAACTATTTTCTATTGACAATAAGCATACAACATTGGTCATTCTACCCATAATAAATCATTTGCATAGTGGAACATATAATCAATGTTCAAAATGGTATCAATATATTCAACACTGAAGCTTGGGCATGGTTTTAGATGACTGTGTGATAAAATCAGTAAGGTGATACTTTTTGTGGCTCTCCAGAAAAACCACAGACACAGCTGTCTTTCTCTGAGGTGCTACTGAAGTGGAATTGGCTGTATGTAAAATAGGAGTTCATAGACAAGGCAGAATCTTAACCCAGTTTCTGGAGTGTCCTTTTTAATTCCATGTTTTGTCCAAAGGTTATGAAGATCATGCTTAGCAACTCAACCTCCATAACATACGCTCACTCACACACATAGAAACATACGCAAACCTCAATGAGCAATAAAATCACACCTTAAACACATCTTGTCTCCTAGAAGTAAGGATAATTTAATGTGAAAGAAAAAGACTGAAAATAAACATTGAAGCATCCAGGCTGTCATGAGATGCAGAAATCCATACAACTTATGCTCTTCCAAGCAGTGTGGTTTTCACATGACTGAAATCCCTGGAAAAGGCAGCATTTACTGTTTATGTCCCCTAATGCTGGGTGTGTTTCTGAGTTCTCTTCTAGGGATAGTTGATGGTTTCCCTGGTAACCTGCTTTCCTTCTCTTGCATTCATTTCCAATAGTTTACATGTTAATTAATTCACTAATGTTTTGTGCTTTTAATCTATGTACCATAATTTTACAAACCACAGCATGGCCAATAAGGGAGGTAGCAAAAAGAGGGTAACAAAGAGCAGAGGCTTGCTCACTAAGCTATTGGGGTTCCCATACCTCGCCTTGTACACCCCACCCTGTGTTGAGACCCCATTTCTGAGCAGACACAACCCCTCTTGCCTGCCCTGGTCTTAGCTCTTTCTTAACCAGCACATGGATCATGGTCACAAGAGGTGTCTGTCCTTGAACTGTCATCTGCTAAGGGACCTAAACAACTTGTTCACACAGGATGCCAACAACGTAAAGATACCTAATGGATCATCACTCCTAGAATTCCACATCAGCATAGCAAAGGAATGACTTGATGCAACATTTTGAACTCAGGCACTGGAGAGAGGGGCAGATTCCTTGGATGGCCTCTTCCCCTCCCCCCCAGATCCACACTGGACTCCCTCTAATCTGCCTGTGGCTTCTCGAGTTCCAACATTCCCATCAGGGCATTCCTATACCACAGAAACTGAGAATCATCTCCACACAGCCCCACTATGTGTTTAACATTTAATGAACTTGAGCTGCTTCTTAAAATACCATTCCTGTTCCAAAGAGCCCTCTAGTTCTTCATTCATTCAACAAACATTCCCTAGAGTAAAGTCGTGTTTCACATCCTAGCATGGGAAATGAGTGGGCTGGGAATCCTTGAGGACAAGGCTCGTGCCTTGGTTATATCCACAGTCCCAGGATTTAATGCCAGAACCTATCTTATATTCAGTTACAATAATTCAGCGATGGAATAAAGCATCAATATTAGCAGCCTCACACACACAATTTAAAATATGAGTAATTCCTATAAATGTAGCACTAAAGTATAAGAAATCTAAACTCTGGACTAACCTAAGTAGCTGATCATGGGGCATTCATATCAATTTAATTTATGCTTTGAAAAATTATCAAAATTTGTTTTTTCAATCTTGTGTATTTCAAGAATGCCCTCTTCATCTCCTCTTTTAAATTCAGCTTTCAAAGATAAGAAATCCCATAAGATTTGCATTGCTAATTGGCCATTTTCAAAGTGACTACCATATTTATTTTCCTACTAATTGATACTTCCTAAAACCCCAACAAAAGATGATGAGGTGTCAGTTTTCAGTAAGATATAATTAGTAATTAGTCAGCTACATGGGTGCTTTCTAAACAGTTAGTGGTGGAAGGATGCATCATGAATCCCTTTTGGCCCTGAGAACTGTGGGGCAAGCAGGGTCCAGTCCTCACCTCACCAGATACTCACCTGTCTTTGTCTGGCAAACTGCAGATGATCCCTCCGAGTCCAGCCTTTCCTGGAAGCACCCCATTCAGGCACTATTACCACTGGGAGCATTCCTGCTGGCTTGAGAAAGGTAGATTTCTCATAAAGAGATATATTTGGGGCTGGGTCAGAAAGGATTGATCCCAAGGGGAGTTGCTCCCATCTGTCTGGCTTTCAGGCCCCTCCTTAATCCCCAAAGACCAGGGACAAAGAGGATGCTCACTCTTGAAAGCTACCCCATCTTGGGTAAGGACTGAGCAATTCTTCCCTGGAATCCTGAACACTTTCCTGCAGAACCTCATGCATCAGCAACGATCAGCGATTTTTAAGGGATTGAATTTTGTGGGTAATCCAAATTTTGTGACATAGTTAAATCAACTTCCTTTCTGGCATGACAGAAACTGGGACATCTGGGGAGCAAGCCTGGGAGTCCAGCATTTTGAACATGGGCTTATGAGTAAGAGCATTTAAAGTAAGTCTCTTGACTCTGACTTTTCTTCCACTACTCATTTTTCCCCTTATTTTAGTTGAATGGAAATCAGATTGTGCTGCTGAATCAAAAAAATCATTTTGAGATAATGTGGGAGGTCAAACACAGAGGGACAGCATGAGGGAGGCTGGGATGGAGGAGCTGTTTTTTGTGGGGTTGTGGTTCTGGTTACATTGCCCTGTGCAATGGTCAAAACCCATAAATCAGCAGATTCAGCACAAGGAGTGAATGTTGGGTTGGGATTACATGGAGTGCAGACTCTGACAAAGGAATCTAACTTGTTATAAAGAAAGCACATGGCTACTGGAGGCAGGGGAGGAAATGAGCTGACTTACATGACTTTGGACACCTCTGTTTTGACTGGATTCTTTAAGGGTGACAGAAAAAACAACTGCAAACAAGCACAGTGCTCTCTTTGGTAAATTTACTTCTCACTGTAGTAAAAGTTAGCAATTCAGAAACTACTATTTTTTGTATCTGAGCATTGGCCAAACTTTAAATAGGTTTACTCAGTGAGAGTTGAGCTTCCTCCTTGTTGGAGAAAGAAATTTAAAAAGGTTCAAATAAAGACCTAGTTAAAGGTGTATTTGAACCTATAATTAGCACCAAGCCTATTAAATATATGTCCTAGAGAATTAAATCTTTGGGCTGTTCATATACTGATTGAGACCCAAATCTCAGCAGAGTTGCAGCCAGCACCCACCCTCCAATACATTGGACTCATCTGGCAAAACTAACAAAAGGGTGATGATGAACAATGCCTACCCCCAAAACAGAGAGTATCTACTGTTGTAAGTAAGACAGCTCCATCCATATGCCCTACAGATCTAAGCCCCTTTCAATCGGGAGCAGAGTGGACATCACCATCCCCAAATCCTCAAGATTTAAGAATGAAGAAATATAAAGGGGAAATGCAAGCATGGACCAAAGTAGTCTATTATTATTCTGGTAATAAAAGAATTTGTAACACTGCTATAAAGATAAAGGTTCTGAGGGGAAGGGAAGGGAAGAATAGGTGGAACATGGAGCATATTTTGGACATCACATGATATTGCAATGATGGATACAGGCCAGAGCTATAAAATTGCATAGTGCAAAGTGTAAAACATAACGTAAAGTATAGATCATGGTAAGTAGTAGTGCTTCAATATGTTTTCATCAATTGTAACAAGTGTACCACACTAATGAAACTTGTTATTAATGGGAGGAGGGAGTGGTATTTGGGAATCCCCTATATTTTGATGTAACTTTTCTGCAATCTAAAACTACTTTAAATATTAAGTTTATAAATGTTAGTTAAAAAAGGATGATCCATTCTGACAAGGAATTCAACAGGCAGCTGGAAAAGAAGCAATGTGGTTAAAAATCTAGGGAGTTATGGAAGGATGGTTGTCATAAAATAGGATTGCTCATTTACATTTCATAATCTTTCCTTGACTCAAGCTTTAAGGAAGAGAAATAAAATTAAATATCAAGAAGGACTTTCAATAAATGGAAATGTGTGGCATTAAAAAAAGGTGAGTACCATTCCAGACTTCTCAAGATTGGTGGAATAACTATGGACTAGAATGGACTTGTTGGAACCTGATATAGACTTATGATGTATGCAATGCAAGAAATTGCAAAATTATGTGGAGCCAGGGTCATTGGACACTTTGGGAGCAGGGTGAGGGAACAGCAATTGTAATGCAGGGTTTTTTTGGTTTTGTTTGTTTGTTTGTTTGTTTATTTGTTTTTTTTTTTGGGGGGGTGGGACCTGGGAATTGTCATGGATGATGCTGCAATGGAGGATGTAGGCCAGTTT
>PVKH010041228.1:0-10967 GCA_004027955.1 Chaetophractus vellerosus
CATTTAAGTTCATGGTTAGGGTTAGGCTTAGGCTTATGATTAGGTACAGTATTAGGGTTAGTTTTAGCTTACTTTAGTAGTTATTTTTGGGATAGAGTTAGGGTAAGTGTTAGGTTTAGGTTAGGGTTAGAGTTAAGGTTAGGGATAGCAATAGTGTTAGGGTGAGATTTATGGTTATGGTTATGATTACGGTTAGGGTTATGGATAAGGATACTGTTAGGATTAGGTTTAGTGTTAGGGATTAGGATAGGGATCGGTTTTTTATTACAGTTATGGTTAGGTTTGTGGTTAGATTTAGCATTAGGGTTAGGGTTAGGGTTAGGTTTAGTTTTAGGGTCAGTGATAGAATTTGGGTTAAGGTCAGTTTTAGGGTTATTGTTAGGTTTAGAGATATGGATAATGTTAGATTTAGGGTTATGGTCAGGATTAGGAATAGGGATAGGATTAGAGTTAGGGTTAGGTTTAGGGTTAGGGATATGGAAAGGGATAGATTTTGGTTTAGGGTTATGGTTAGGACTGGGTTAGGTTTGGCATTAGTGTTAGGATTAGCTTAAGTTTAGGTTTAGGGTTAGTGATAGGGTTGGTGTTAGAAATATGTATAGCATTAGTGTTAAGTGTAAGGTAAGGATTAGGCTTAGGGATAGGAATAGAGATGGGGTTTTGCTTAGGGATAAGGATATTTATAGGGTTAGGTTTAGGGTTAAGGTTATGTTTAGGGTTAGGTATAAGGTGAGGATTTGGTTTAGGGCAATGGAAGGGATAGAATTAGCGTTAGAATTAGGGTTAGCGTAAGGCTTATGACTAGGATTAGGGATAGGAATAAGTTTAGTGTTAGATTTAGGTTTAATGGTAGGAATAGGTTTAGGTTTAGGGTTAGGGTTAGGGTCCAGGTTAGCATTAGTGTTAGGGTAAAGTTAGGGATAGGAATAGGTTTAAGGATATGTTTAACGTTATGGTTAAGAGTAATGTTAGGGTTAGGGTTATGGTTAGGATTAGGCATAGGAATGCATGTTTTGTTAGGGTTAGGGTTAGTGATAGTGATAGGGTTAGGGTTAGTGTTGGTTAGGGTTAGTGTTAGGGTTAGGTTTATAGTTACTGATAGAAACAGGGTAGGGTTAGGGCTGGGTTAGGATTATGTTTAGGGTTAGGGTTACCATTAGGGTTTGGGTTGGATTAGGGTTTGGGTCAGTGTTTGGATAAGAGTTAGGGTTGGACTTAGGGTTATGGTTATGGTTAGGGTTGGTGTTAGGGAAAAAGTGAGGGTTAAGTTTAGGGTTAATATTAGGTTTGTGTTCAGTGTTAGCATTAGGTTTTGCTTTAGGGTGTTGGGTAAGTTTTACTTTTAAGGTAATGGTTAAGTTTCGCCCTAGGCTTATGCTTAGGTACACTGTTAGTGTTAGGATTAGCTTACTTTTAGTAGTAATTTTTGGTTTTAAGGTTAAGCTTAGGGATTGGGTAAGTGTTAGTTTAGGGATAGGGTTAGGGATAGGGTTAGGGTTTGGGTTAGTGATAAGGTTAAAGTATAATGTTTTAGTATAAGGATAAGGGTAGCATTAGGGCTAGAGTTAAGATTAGGTTTAGGTTTAGGTTTAGGAATAGTGATTCAGTTAGTTTGAAGGTTAATGTTATGGTTGGGGTTAGGGTTAAGGTTAGGGTTTGGGTTAGGGTTAGGCATAAGGATAGGGGTAGGGTTAGGGTTAGGGTTAAGGTTAGCTTTAGGTTTAGTGATAGTGCTAGGGTTAGTTTTAGTGCCAGGGACAAGTATAGGGTTAAAAATAGTGTTAGGATTAGGATTATGGTTAGCATTTGTGTTAGGGTTAGGCTTAGTGTTAGGGTTAGGGTAAGAGTTAGGGTTAGGGTTAGGGATACATATTGGTATTGTGTTAGGTTTAGGGTTTAGTCTAAGGATAGGGATAGGTTTAAGCTTAGTGTTAGGATTAGTTTGAGGGTTAGATTTAGGGATAAGCTTAGCATTAGAGCAAGGGTTATGGTTAGGGCTAGGTTTAGGTTTAGGTTTAATGATAGGGTTACAGATTGGGTTTGGGTTATGTTTATGGTTAGGGTTAGGGTTAGGGCTAGGGATAGGTTTTTGGGTTAGGTTTAGGGTTAGGGTTAGGGTTAACCATATTAGGGTTAAAGTTTAGCTTTAGGGTTTGTGGTAGCTTTAGGGCTTGAGTTAACATTAGGGTTAGGCTTAGGTTTAGAGATAGTGATAGGTTTAGTGTTAGGGTTAGTGTTATGGTTAGGATTAAGTTTAGGGTTAGGAATAGGGTTAGGGTTAGGGTTAGGAATAGGATATGCTTAAGGTTAGGGTTAGGTTTAATTTTATGGTTAGCATTATGGTAAGAGTTAGTTTAAGTGTTAGGTTTAGGATTAAGGATATTGATAATGTTAGGTTTAGGTTTAGGGATATTGTTATGGTTAGGTTTAGGGTTATGCTTAGGGTTATGGATAGGGTGACTGTTAGGGCTTGGGTTTGGGTTAGGGTTATGTTTAACATTAGTGTTACTGTTAGCTTTAGGATTAGTGTTTGTGTTAATGTTAGGTTTAGCATTAGGGATAAGAATATTGTTTGGTTAGGGTTAGGCTTATGGTTAGGCATTGGGATAGTGCAAAGATTAGAATAGGGTTAGGGTTAGGGTTAGTGATAGGGTTCAGTTTAAGGGTTGGGTTTAAGGATAGGTGTAGCATTATGGCTAGTGTTAGGGTAGGGGGTAAGTTTAGTTTTAAGGATAGTGATAGGTTTAAGGTTATGGTTATGGTTATGGTTATGGTTATGGTTAGGGTTAGGGATAAGGAAAGGGTTAGGGTTAGAGTTAGGGAGAGGGATATGTTTAGGGTTAGGGTTAGTGTTAGGATTTGGTTTAGGTTTAACATTAGGGTTACAGTTAAGTTTAGGGTTATGTTTAGATTTAGGTATGGCGATAGAGTTAGGGATAGGTTAAGGTTATGTTTAGGGTTACGGTTAGTGTTAGGCATAGGGATTAGGTTAGTGTTAAGGCTAAGTTGGGGTTAGATTTAGGGTTAGCATTAGGAATAGGTTTAGGGTTAAGGTTATGTTTAGTTTTAGTGATAGCGATAGGTTTAGAGTTAGGTTTAGGGACAGGGTTAGGATTAGTAATTGACGGGTTAGGGCTGTTGTTAGGGTTACTGTTAGTGTTAATGGTTAGGGTTGGTGTTAGGTTTAGATTTAGGGATAGTGATAAGTTTAGGGTTAGGATTTGTTTTAGGGTTAGGGTTAGAGTTAGTGTTAGGTTTAGGGATAAGGATAGCATTAGGATTAGGGCTATGGTTCAGTTAGGATTAGGGATAGGGATAATGATAGGGATAGGTTTAGTTTGAGGGTTAGTTATAGGGTTATAGATAGGGTTAAGTTTAGGGTTAGGTTTATGGTTAAGTTTAGTGTTAGGTTTAGGGATAAGGTGAAGGTTAGATTTGGAGCTAGGAATATGGATAGAGTTAGGGTTAGAGTTAGTGTTAGGGTTAGAGTTATGATTAGGTTTAGGAATAGGAGTAGAGTTTGTGTTAGGTTAGTGTTTGGGATAGGGAGAGGTTTAGGTTTACGGTTAGTGTTAATGTTAGGGTAAGCTTTAGAGTTAGGTTTAGGCTTAGGGATAGGGATAGAGTCAGGGTTAGGTTTAGGGTTAAGGATAGCATTAAGATTAGGGTTAGGGTAAGGGCTATATTTAAGGTTAGATTTAGGGTTAGTGATAGATTTGTGGATTGGGTTAGTGTTAAGTTTCTGTTTACAGTTAGGATTAGGAATAGGGATATAGTTAGGGTTAGTGTTAACGTTAAGTATAGGATTAGGGATAGGTATAGGGATAGGGTTAGGTTTAGGTTTAGGGCTAGGAGTAGGGATAGGTTTAGGGTTAGGTGTAAGGTTGTGGTTAAGGTTAGGTTTAGGTTTACAGTTAGTGTTATGGTTAGTGTTACATTTAATTTAAGGGTTAGGTTTAAGGATAAGGTTAGCTTTAGGATAGGGTTAGTGTTAGGGCTAGGTTAAGGTTTATGATTAGAAATAGGGTATTGAATTGGGTTAGAGTTTTGTTTATGGTTAGGGTTAGGAATAGGGATATGGTTAAGGTTATTGCAAGGGTATGGATAGGGATAGGTTTAGGTTTAAGATTGGGATCAGTTTAAGGGTTAACATTAGGGATAGGGTTTAGTTTAGGTTTAGCATTAGGCATAGGGATACAGTTAGGGTTAGGGTTAGGGTTAAGGATAGGGGTAGGTTTGGGTTAGGGTTATGTTTAGGGTTTGGGTTAGGTTTAGTATTACAGTCAGGTTTAAGTTTAGGGTTAGGGTTAGAGATATGGAATTAGGGTTAGTTTATGGTAAGGATTATGGATAATTTTAAGGTTAGTGTTAGGGATATGGTTAGGGATAGGGCTAGGTTTAGGGTTAGTGGTAGTGGTAGTGTTAGGTTTAGAGTTATCTTACAGTTAGTATTAATTTTTGGGTTATATTTAGGGTTAGTTTTAGGGTTAGGGAAAGCATTGCATTTAGCATCAGGTTTAGGGGAAAATGTTAGGTTTAGGGATAGTTGTAGCATTAGGGTTATGGTTAGGGTTATATATAGGGATAGGGTTAGTGTTAAGATTAGGGATAAGTTTTGTGTTCAGTGTTGGGTTAAGTATAGGGATAGGTCTATTTTATGGTTAGGGTTAGGCTTAGCCATAGGGATAATGTTAGGGTTATTGTTAGGGTTAGGGATAGGTATAGGGTTAGGCTTAGATTTAGGGTGAGGATTAGGTTTAGGGTAGGGTTATTATTAGGGTTAGAGTTAGTGTTAGGGCTAGGTTTAAGTTTAAGGATATAAATAGCATTATGGGTTGGTTTAGAGTTATGGTCATGGTTAAGGTCAGGGTTAGGTTAATGATAGGGTTATTGATAGGGGTAGCATTAGGAATAAGTTTATGGTTATGATTAGGTTTAGGTTGATGGTGAGGGATATGGATAGAGTAAGGTTTAGGTTTAGGGTTAGGGATAGACTTTAGCTTATGGTTATGTTTAGGGTTGAGTTTAGGTTTAATATTAGTGTTAGGGTTAGGGCTAGGTTTAGGTTTAGGGATAGTGATAGGTTTAGTGTTATGGTCATGGTTAGTGTTAGGGTTAGTATTAGGGATAGATTTAGGGTTAAGGATGTGGTGAGGTTTAGGGTTGAGTGTAACATAAGGTTTACACAGTGTTAGCATTAAGTTTTGCTTTAGGGTATGAGTAAAGATTAATTTTAAAGTAATGGTTAGGGTTAGGCCTAAGCTAATGTTTAGGTTCACTGTTAGGGTTAAGATTACCTTACTGTTAGTATTTATTTTGGGGTAAGGGTTAGGTTTAGGGTTAGTGAAAGGGTTAGTGTTAAGGTTTATGTTTAAAGTTTAGAGTTTAGGTTTAGTTTAGGGTGAGGGTAGCATTAGGGCTAGAGTTAGGATTAGAGTTAGGTTTAAGTTTAGTAATAACAATACATTTCATGTTAAGGTTACAGTTATGGTTAGGATTAGGGTTAGGGTTAGGGTTAGGGCTAGCAATACGGTTAGGGTGAGCATTTGGGTTAGGGATAGTTTTAGGTTTATGGTTGGGTTTAGGGTTATGATTAGGTTTAGGTTATGGTTAGTTTTAGAATTAGGGATAAGGATAGTGTTAAGGCTAGGGTTCAGGTTAAGGTTAGGGTTTGGGTTAGGGATAGGCATAAGGATGGGGTTAGGGTTAGGGTTATGGTTAGGTTTAGGATTGGTTGTAGTGATAGGGATAGTTTAGTATCAGGAGCAAGTTTAGTGTTAGGAATAGGGTTAGGGTTAGGGTTAGGGTTAGGTTAGGGTTAGGGTTAGGGTTAGGTTTGGATTTAGGAATAGCAATAGGGATAGGGTTAAGCTTAAGGTTAGGCTTAGTGTTATTGTTAAGGTTATGGTTAGGTATAGGTTTAGGGATAGTGTTAGGTTTAGGGTTAGGTCTAGGGCTAGGGCTAGAGTTAGGGTTATGGTTAGGGTGAGGTTTAGGTTTAGGGTTAATGTTAGATTTAAGGATAGTGTTAGGTTTATTTTAAGGGTTAGAATTAGGATAATTTTAGCATTAGAGCAAGGGTTAGGTTTAGGGCTAGGTTTAGGTTTAGGTTTAGTTATAGGGTAACAGATTGGCTTTGGCTTATGATTATGGGGTTAGGGTTAGGGATAGGGAGAGAGATAGGGTTAGGATAAGGATTAGGGTTAAGTATAGAGATAGGTTTAGGGTTAAGTTTAATGTCCAGGTTAAGGTTAGCAATAAGGTTAGGGTTAAGGTTTATGTTTAAAGGTAGGGGTAGCATTAGGGCTAGATTTAGGGTTAGGGTCACCTATCCCTAACACATACCCTAAACCTAACCCTCACCCTAAACTTATCCCTAACTCTCATCCTCACCCTAACCTTAAGCCTAATCATAACCCTAACCCTAATCCTAATCCTCACCCTTACCCTAACAAAAAACACTAACTCTATCCCTCACCCTAACCCTAACCTTAACTGTAATGCTAAACCCAACCCTAGCCCTAATCCTAACCGTGCAGCTAAAACAAAATCTAACCTTAACCTTAACCATAACCCTAACACTAATTCTAACCCTAACACTAACCCTAACTCTAACCATTATCTTAACCCTTATCCTAACCATAACCTATCGCTATTCCTAAATCTAAAACCAACCTTAAACAAAAAACTTAACCATAACACTAAACCTAAACCTAAACCTAACCCTAAACCTATCTTTAAATATAATATTAATCCTGACCCTAACAATAAGCCTAACCCTAAATGAAACCCTTGCCCTAACCCTATGCCTATCCCTAAATCTTATCCTGACACTAAACTTAACCCTAAACCTAAACCTATCACTAACCCTAGCCCTAACCCTAACCCTAACTCTAACCATAACCCTAACCATAACCATACTGCTAAAACCAAACCTAACCCTAATCCTAACCTTAAGTCTAATTCTAACCATAAACCTAACCTCTTTATCTCCCTATAAATAAACCTAACCCTAAATCTATCCTTATCCTTAACTCTTATCCTAACCCTCACCCAAACCCTAACCCTAATCCGAATCCTATTCCTAACCCTGAAACTAATCCTAACCGCTAAAATTTACCTTAATCCTAACAGTAAACTTAAACCTAACATTAACCCTAATGCTAAATCTAACACAATGTTAACCCTACAGATAAAGCAAAACCTAAACCTAAACCTAAACCTTACCCTAGCCCTAACCCTTACCTTAACCCTGAAGTCTAACACTAATTCTAACCCTAACACTAACCCTAACATAACCCTAATGCTAAACCTAACCATAAACCTAAGCCTAACACTGCCACTAAAGCAAAACCTAAACTTAAACCTAAACAAATCCATAACCAAAACAATAACTCTAATCCTAAACTAACCCTATCCCTATAACTAACCCTAACCCTAAACTTATCACTATTCCTAACCCTTATCATAACCCTAACCTTAATGTTAACGCTAAACCTAACACTAACCCTGACCCTAACCCAACCGCTAAAGCAAAACCTAACCCTCACTGTAAACCTAAACTGAACTCTAATTCTAACCCTAACCCTCTCCATATCCATATCCCTAAAACTAACCCTATCCCTGACCCTAACCTTACTGCTAGTGCAAAGCTTAACCCTAAACCTAACACTAATTCTAATCCTAACCCAAAACCTAACCTTATCACTATCCCTAAATTTTATCCTAAACCTAAGCTTAAACCTAATCATAACCCTAAGCCAAAACCTAACATTTACCCTAAACCTAACAACTAATACTAACTCTAAACATAACCCTAACCCTATCTGTAAGCCTAATGCTAAATCTAACAGTAAACCTAACCCTAACCCTACCACTAAAGCAAAATCTAACTTTAACTGTAACTCAAACCCTTACACTAACCCAAACTCTAATTCTAACCCTATCCCTATCCCTAACCCTTTTCCTAAACCTAACCATAGCCCTAACCCTAAAGCTAACCTATCCCTATCCCTTACCATAACCCTAAACCCTAACACTCTTATTCTAACACTAACCCTAAAAATAACCCTAACCCTAACCCTATCCCTATCACTTACCATAACCCTTAACCCCTAACACTGACACTAATCCTGTCCTTACCCTAAAACTAACCCTAACCTAATGCTAAACCTCACACTAACCCTAACCCTAACCATTACCCTAACTCGAATTTCAAACTAAATCATAACCCTATCACTATCTCTAACCCTAATCCTAACCTTAACCCTACCCTTAACCCTATCCCTTTCCATAAACTTTACCCGAACACTAAACCTACCACTAACCCTAAAACCATCCTTAACCATTATGCTAACCCTAACCATAACCCTCCCACTAAAGCAAAACCTAACCCTAATCCTAACCCTAACCCTAACTCTAATTCTAACCCTATCCCTAAACCTATCTCTATCCCTAAACATAACCTTAACCCTAAACCTAAACATAACCCGACCACTAACACAAAACTTTTCCCTAACACTAATGCTAACCCTAATTCTAATTCTGACACTAACCCTAACCCTATCCCTATCATTAACCCTACCCTATCCCTAACCTATTCCTATCTCTAAACCTTATCCTAAACCTGACCCTAATGTGAAATCTAACCCTAAACATAACCCTAAAACTGCCACTACTGCAAAACCTAACATTAAACCTATTCATAACTCTAATCTTAAACCTAACTCTGTACCTATCCATATCTCAAAACCTAACACTAACCCGAACCCTAACCCTAACCCTATTGCTCTCCCTAACACTTATTTTATCCCTAACCTTAAACCTAATTGTAACCTTATCCCTATCCCTAAACTTTAATCTGAACCTAATGCCTAATGAACTCTAAACATGACCATAACCTTAAAAATAAATCTAATGCTAAACCTAATCCTAACCCTAACCCTAACCCTAACACTAACCCTACTGCTAAAGGAAAACCTAAACCTAACCCTAAACTTAAACATAATGCTAATTCTAACCCTAAACATAGCCTTATCCCTATCCCTATCCCTAACTCTAACACTAGCCAAACCCTATCAATATCCATATTCCTAACTCTTAGGCTAACACTAACTCTAACCCTAACCCTAAACCTAACCATATCCCTAACTGTTATGCTAACCCTAACAACTATCACTAACTCTAATCCTAACCCTAAACCTTACCCTAACCCGAAACCTAACCATAACCAAACCCTAAACCTAATCCTAACCTTAACTCTAATACTAACCCAAATCCTAGTTCTATCAATATTCCTAACCTTAACACTGACCCTATCACTATTCCTATCCCTATCCATAACCCTAAGCCTAAACCTAAACTTATCCCTACCCCTACCCCTAACACTCACTCTAATCCAAAACTTAGCCCTAACCTTAAACCTAATCATAAACCAAACTCTAACCCTAACCCTACCACTAAAGAAAAACCTATCCCTAACCTAAACCAAAACACTAGCACTAACCCTAACCATAACTAACATGCATATCCTAACCCTTATCCTAACCCTTACCCAAATGCTAAACCTAAATCTAAACCTAACCCTAACATTACTGCTAATGAAAACCTAACCCTAACCCTAATCCTAAACCAAATTCTAATCCTAATCCCAAACCTTACCCAATCCCTCTATTTAAGCCTAACCCTAACTCTAACCCTAACCCTATCCATATCTCTAACTCTTATCACAACCTGAACCTTAAGCTTCATCATAAGCTTAACCCTAGCACTAACCCTGATTCTTACCATAACCCTAATGCATAACACCAACTCTAAACCTAAACCTAAACCTAACTGTAACCCTAATGCTAAACCTAACCCTAAACCTAAACCTAACCCTACAGATAAAGCAAAACCTATTCCTAATCCTAAACTTACCCCTAATCCTAACACTCACTCAAATCATAACATAAACCTATCCCTATCCTAACCTTTATCCTAATGCTTATGTTAAACCTAACCTATCGCTATACCTAAAATTAAACCTGAACCTAAACATAAGCCTGACCAGAACACTAACATTAATCCTTATCTTAATGTTAACAATAAACATTATCTAAACCTCACCCTAATCCTAAATCTAACCCTAACCCTAACCCTAACATTAACCCTAATGCTTAATATAAACCTAACCCTAACCCTACAGATAAAGCAAAAGCTAACCCTACCTCTAACCCTAAACTTAACCTTAACCCTAACCATCACACTAAACTTCATGCTAAACCTAAAACTAACAATAAACCTAACCCTAGACCTAACACTAACTGTAACCCTAAACCTAATCCTAAACTTAACTTTAAACCTAACCCTGTCATTATCTCTAACCCTTATCCTAACCCTAAAATTTTCACTAACCTTAACCCTAAACCTAAACTTAACCCTAACCCTACCCCTAAACTTAAACCTAATGCTAACCCTAACCCTCACCCCAACCCTAACCTTCACCATATATTATTTACCTCTAAACCTAACCCTCAACATAAACATAAACTTATTCTTTTTTTTTTTTTTAAAGATTTATTTCTTATTTTATTACATATCTCCCCTTCCCCCCCATTGCGGGGACGCACCGAGACTTGGTCACTGCGCAGGCGCAGCGTTCCCCGCTTGTGGGCAGCTTCTGCTTCTATTCACAGCCGGCTCTTGCTTCAGTTCACGGGTGGCTGGCTGCGCTCCATTCGCAGGCGACCTGCCCCGCCCATGGCAGCTTTTGCCCTGTCCGTGGCAGCTTTTTGACCTGCCCACGGCGGCTCTGGCCCACCCATGGCAGCTTGCCATTCTCAAGGCGGTCTGCCCGCTAGGAGAAGTCCCCGGGAACTGAACCCGGGGCCTCCCATGTGGTTTCCCAGTGCGCTCTTTATCCACTGAGCTATCTAGCTGGGCCCCCTAAACTTATTCTTAACCCTAGCCTTAACCCTAACCCAAAT
>PVKH010041229.1:0-10970 GCA_004027955.1 Chaetophractus vellerosus
AAAAAAATCCACAACCAGGAATCTCATGTGAGCTTTTAATGTTTCTTGACAATCTTACTCTATTTCCTTAGTTCATTAACTCATCCTTTCTCCTGACCTAGAAAATTCTTTCCCATCTTCTTTTTTAATTAAAACTCTACCACCTCCTCCCCTAACCTCGCTCTCACTGGATGACCTTGCTTTCTACTGTACTAAGAAAAAAAATGATCAGGAGGGAATTACACAGAGCCCCATTACCATTTGAGCTCATCCGCCAGCAGCTACAATCCTGTTCCCTTTCTCTCTTGTTGCTGGCTTAACCACCCATATCCTTACCCAAACAAAATCCCTCCACTGGTCTAGTGCATTGCTCCGGTACTTCTATCTTCTCTTTTCAGAATCATTTTCTCCCTCTTTACCGCATCATTCCCATGACCATAGAAACATATCTTAAAAATAATTAGTCCCTTAACCTCGACTCCCCTTTCAATTACCTTCTTATGTCTCTGTTCCTCTATTTAGCAAAACTTCTTGAAATAATAATCTTTATTCCTTCCATTCTCTCTTATATTCTCTCTAGCCAGGCTTGGGCTTCCACCATAGCACGTAAACGGTACTTGTCCCCCTCCCCCAATACCCTTCACATGGCTGCATGCAATAGTAACTCTTGTCATTACTTGGCCAGTTGACAGACTGTGGAACCATCGATGACTTCCTCCTCTTTGCAATACCTTTTTCATTTGGCTTCTGGAGACCCTACTCTTGCTTTTTACTCTTCCTTCACCCTTGCTCCTTCTCAGTCTCTTTTGCTGGTTCCTTCTTCTCTCTATCCTTTTAATGTTAGAGTTCCCAGGGCTTATGACTGGTCATCTTCTATAAGTACACTTACTCCCTTGATGATTTTATCCAGTCTTATGGCTTGCCATAGCATCTATATGCTGATGATTCCCAAATATATATATATATCTACAACCCAGACCTCATTTCTAAATTCTAATCCTGTAAAACACCCTGGCTCCTTACCGTATCCACTTGAATGACTAGTAGAGATTACAGATCCATTAACCCTAAAATGAACTCCTGATCTGCTCTATTAAAACTACTCCTTTCATGGTTTGTCTTTTCTAAATTGATGGCAACTCGATACTTTAACTGTTTTGGATAAAATCCTCAACTCCTTTTTCTCACACTTTTAATCCAAGCACCAGAGAATCTTGTTGAATCCATCTTCAAAAATATTCAGAATCTGACCATTTTTCACCATTTCCATTGCTACCACCCTTGCCTAACCCTTCACTCTTCTGGATTATTCCAACAATATCCTAAATGGGATCCATAATTTTTCTCTTGTTTCCTGACAGTCTATGATTAACAGAATGATTTTTAGAAGTATCTATTGAGAAAATCCTCCTCTGCTCAAACAATTGTTTTTCTTCTTCAGAGTAAATGCAAAAGTCCTTACAATGGCTTACAAGTTTCTACATAATCTGGCCTGATCTCCATTGCTCTCCTACTTCATTTGCTACCATCACTATTTACTCCCTGCAATTCAGAACACTGGAATTCTTGCTGTTCTTTACACAAAATAGGGACCTAATTGCCCTAGGACTTTGCCTCATCTGTTTCCTCATCCTGGAATATCTTTTCCTGATATTCACCTGGATAACTCTTCAGCTCCTTCATATATTTCTTAAATGTCACCTTCACACTGAGGGCTACTCTTACTTTTCTGTTTAAAACTGTACCCTTCACAAAACGATTTCTCCTACTTGCAATCCTAATGCTTGACTCTTCCCAAGCCCCATTTTTATAGCACTTCTTATCTTCTAACACGTTACATGATCTAGTTATTATTATACTTTAGGTATTTACTTCTTATTTTCCATCTTCTCTAAGACAATATAAGTACTGTGAAGCAGGTGTTTTAATTTCCTAAGCTGCTTGAAGCAAATACCATGAAATGGTTTGTCTTGAACAATTGGAATTTATTAGTTTACAGTTTTGAGGCTGAGAAAATGTCCAAATCAACGTATCATCCAGGTGACTCTTTCTTCCCTAAGACTGACAGTAGGCAGTCCTTGGCTCCTCTGCCACATGGCAAAGCACATGGTGGCATCTGCTGGTCTTTCTCTTCTCTTTGGGTTTCTTTGCTTTCAGCTTCTTGCTTCTATGACTCTCTCTCTCTCTCTCTCTCTCTCTCTCTCTCTCTCTCTCTCTCTCTCTCTCTCTCTCTCCCCCCCCTGCCTTCCTTCATTCCATTTATAAAGGACTCTGGTAATAGGATTAAGACCCATCCTGAGTAAGGTGGATTACACCTAACTGAAGCAGTCTCATCAAAAGATCCTACTTACAATGGGTTCACACCTACAGAAATGGATGAGATTTAAGAACATGTTTTTCTGGGGTACATATAGCTTCAAACCACCACATTCGAGTTTTAAAAAATTTTATGTGCTTCTGTTTTGTTCCTTGATTTATTCTGTGGCTCTAAAATCATTCCTAGCACCTAGATCAATGGATATTTCTAAATAAACAACAATTAAATTTAATAAAAGTTGTCTCAGATATCAGTAATCTCATGGCTTTCAGTGAATTTAAACTTGTTTGAGGGCAGGGTTTGCACTTCTTTGCTCATAATATTTTTGGAACAATATTCATATATATAGAAGATGCTTAATAAATGCTTTCCAGATAATGAACATTTACAAATATATACTTTTCAAAGCTCATTTCAGTAAGGAGTTCTCTAAATACACCATTTCAGAACATTAGGTACAAAAGAAATAGACTTATACACATGGCAAAATGATCTTGTAAAAGTTAATGCTTCTCTGTTTCTTTTACTGACTAGCATTTATAGCAATGAAATGTCACAGTGATAGTGTGTATGATTGGTAGACAGAAGCAATAGAATTATGAACATTTTCTAGAGAATTATTTGACAATTTGCTCTGTGTGGGCAGCAATAACCGAATTGCATTCAAAAGCAAGTAGTGAAAATTAGGGAATTGATGAAACAAGATCATTTATCTTAGAAAAGTAATAGAAAAACGGATCACAGTTGTGTCAAATTTGCATAACTCAAAATAAAAGGGCAACTGGGGCAAGGGGACTATATATAGACATTGCTAAGTGATCACACCCCCAGTGAAGTGGGGTGGGGGAGGCACTGCTTACTTAGGAAAACTAAGCAGGTCAGATACAAAATTTCTTAACACCAGTGAGGATGGATAGAGACAGACAGTTTGTCATAATTCATTTTTGAAAGATTTTACTTTTCACCTTTATTTAAAAAAAATAAATGTTAATAAATTTGCTCAGGTATTATGTGAGTAAACCTTCCTTACATTTTCTCTAATCCTTTCCCCTCTCTAACACACATACACACCCCATATACATATATAGATTTTATATTTAGATAAGTATAACATATGGTTTGTATTAAATTATAATTTACTATTTTCCTTAATTGTATGTTTTGGAGATATGTATTTGTCATTACAAATAAATATATTTTATTCTTATTAATTGTTATATAATTCCATAGATGTAATATACCACAATTTATTTGATTATTCCTATTGATAGATATTTGAGTTGCTTCCAGTTTTTTTAAATTAATGCTGAAGTGAATATTTTATACACATGTTTTTGTGCACATGTGCAAGTGTTTTTGTAGGACAATTTTTTTCAGAAGCACAACTTCTGGATCAAAGAAAAAATATATTTGATGGATGCTGTCAAATTACTTCCACAAGGCTTTACCTCTTTATGTTCCCGTCAACAGTGTTTCAGTTCTTATTTCCCATTCCCTCATCAACACCTAGGTCTTATCCACTCTTTAAATTTTCCCAATCTTATGTGGAGGGAGTGATAACTTCTGGTTACTTTATTTTTCAATGCTTTGACATTAGGTGAGTTTATGGGCTTTACTTTCCACATATTTTCTAGAAGATGAACAGTCTTTTTTCTTTTCCACTTACCATTTTTCTCCATTTCACATTTTTCCCTTTTTCATCCATTCTCTCTACTGCAAGAGTTCTTAACAGGAGGTCCATGAGCTTGAATTGAAATTCAAAAAAATATTATTCTTGTGGGATGTGTGGGTGCAGGTGTGATATATTTATTAAATAATACACAGTATAGTGTGGACTCAGTAAGGGGTCCATGATTTTCACCTGACTGCAAAGGAGTCCATGGAACAAAAACCGTTAAAAACCCCTGCTCTACTGTCTCTTCAGAGACAGGGAATCATTTGGCATTAGGGGAAAGTGAAAGAGAAAGAAGGAAATCAGTGTTTATCTCCTTGCCCCCCACCCCCCACACAGACACACACACACACACACTTCCCTTCATTTCAAGTCACGTTTGGGAAATAGAAGGGAGAACTTAATAACTAGAGACAGTAGGGTAGTGATCATCAACTTTGTTTTAGAACTGATGACTGGCCACTTCCCCAGGGATGTTACTCTAATTGTTCAGTGATGGAGCTGCATAACAGTGTGTGTGTGTTTTCTTATTCCCCATGAGCAGTTGTTGTTAAGAACTATTACTATTATCCCCTTAGAGTTTGGGAAGTCCATTTACTCTTATGGTTTCTTCTTAGTCTATCAGATAATTAGTTAGGACATGGGGATATGGTTTGGGGAAGACCTTCTGCAGACTCATGTGTTGGCAGGTGACTTGCAACTGTTTTTAAGGTGTGTTTTGTTTTGTTTTGTTTTATTTCACATGGCTAGATGACCTTGTCTATGTTACAGATGGTCTATACTTATTTAAGGAGCTTAAAAGAAATGGAAAATTTTCATTTTGTTACTCTCTTTCTCAACTATAATATACATATATAGATATACATTAATTACATTTGTATACAATGTAAAATCAAATAATGTATATCTCAATTGGCTTACAGGGGTTCCAGGTTCCATGATAGGCTCATGGATACTTACATGGGCAGGATATATGAAGAAGGTAAGAAATTCCCTTGTCATTAGCCACAACACTCTGTGATGATTATCCTTCTCTTGAAAATAACTGCTCAGTGGATCAGTTGGTCTTTAAAAGCATCCTGGTTATCTATTACCGTATAACCAGCTATCCCAGAACTCTGTTAAAGCAATAACACTAATTTATTCTACCCTCAAATCTACAGCGTTGTCAGGGCTTGCTGGAGATAGTTCATTAGAGTACCACATAGCACTAGCTAAGATGGCTAAAGTGGGATGGAGGATTCACATCAAAGATGGCTCCTTCACGTGGCTGGCTAGGTGGTGCTGGCTGTCATATCCTCTCCATGTAAGCCTCTCCTAGGGTCTTTTTCACACCATGCTAGCCGGAGTTTAAGAGCCAGCATCCCAAAGGGCCCATGAGCAGGAGCTGCCAGTGTCTTATGGCCTGGGTACAGAAACCAGCACAGTGCCATTTCTGCCATATTCTATTGATCAAGAAGTTCTGGACCCCAGGTTTAAGGGAAGAGAACATACACCCCACTTCTAGATTGAAGGACTATGAAATACTTTGGGGGCCATGCTTTTAAAATTTCACTTAAACAAAATTATTGTTTATAAAATCTCCCATGCAGTCACATAAAAAGAACTACTGAGTGTGTCTTACAAAACTTTTCACCTCAAGTATAATTTTTAGCATCAAGTATAATTTTTAGCATATAAAATTAAGGCCAGACAGTCAGGAAAAGGTTTTGCCACTAACATGGCAAGCATACAGATATTGTTGTTGAAATTTATCTACACTTATAATAAACAATCTTTACTACCATTGTGTGCTCACAGCACATCTGCGTAGATGAAAAATAAAATTCATTGAATGAAATTTTTAAAAGGATACTTTCACAACATTCACCTGGTTATAATTTATTTTACTGACGTGTTAAAGTTTTCAGAGCTGATGAAGTGATATATTTCTGGTCAGTTAGTGACATCCTCTTAAAATAAGGATAAGAAAATTTTATTAGTTAGCGTTCATCTTGACTTGCTTTTATTTATTCAGTGCACCTTAGGGATATTTCACCAAGGAATTTGGGTGACAAATTTATCAAACAAATGTGAACATTAAAGGGTATCACTCTGAAAGTGGTTCCTCCTGTAAAGCACTTATATTGACATGCTTTTAGTCAAATTACGAAGCCTCAGCTGCTTGTAAATATTTGACTTTTTATTAGTTGAGCCTATGTGATAAATATCATAAAGTGCAAATATATTTGTGAACTAATATTAAAACTCACTCCATTATTTCCCAGGAAATTTGTCCCAAGAGCTGCTATATGCTTCTTGAATTGTTTTAATATAACACAGCAAATGCCATCTTTTTCTGTAGCATGGCTCATTTCAAAAGTATGCTGAGCATCTATGAAACACAATGCTCAGGAGAGAAGACTAGATGTTATAAATGGCATTTTCAACTAATTTTCTGACTGCATTATCACATTTTTCTTGGATATGAATTGAGGCAACTACTTTTTATTTCTATAATAACTACCGAGTGGGTAACTCTTTTGTATACAATAATGGTGTCATAAATTTTTCTCCTGTATAAGAAGCCCATATTCACATTAAAAGTCAATCCCCCACACAAGGATTCACTACTTTATTACTTTGATACCTTAACTCTTAGTAGACCTAGCCCTTTTAAAACATTTTATTAATATCTTAGATTTTAGGAAGTCATAATCATCCATCAGCAAAAGTTTTCTTATCTTTAGGTATCAATATTTTATATTTATATTCTTGTATCAAAATTTTTTAACCATAATAGTTATTCTTCTTTAACATTTCTCGTGGTATAAGACATTTAATCTTCATAAACAAGCTAGTATTTGAAACCAGTTTGTGAAGAAATCATAACAATATGGCCATTTGCCTTATTGCTGGATCATATGGCAGTTCTATATTTAGCTTCCTGAGGAATCACCAAATTATCTTCCACAGAGGCTGCACCATTTTACAATCTCACCAACAGTGAAGGAGTGCTCCAATTTCTCCACATCCTCTCCAGTACTTATTGTTGTCTGTTTTTTGTTTGTATCTCATTGTTGTTTTGATTTGCATTTCCCTAATAGCTAGTGATATGGAACATTTCTTCATGTGCTTTTTGCCCATTTGTATTTCCTCTTTGGAGAAATACCTATTTAAATCTTTTGCCCATTTTTAAATTGGATTGCTTGCTCTTTTATTGTTGAATTGTATGATTGCTTTATATAGAATCGAAATCAAGCCCTTATAGGATATGTGGTTTCCAAATATTTTCTCCCATTGAGTGGGCTGCCTTTTCACCTTGATGAAGTCCTTTGAATCTCTAAAGTGTTTAAGTTTGAGGAGGTCCCATTTATCCATGTTTTCTTTTGTTGCTCGTGCTTTCGGTGTAAGGTTTAAGAATCCACCACCTACCACCAGGTCTTGAAGAGGTTTCCCTAAATTTTCTTCTAGGAACTTTATGGAACCTGCTTTTATATTTAGGTTTTTGATCCATTTTGAGTTAATTTTTGTATAAGGTGTGAGATAGGGGTCTTCTTTCTTTCTTTTGACTATGGATATCCAGTTCTTCCAGCACCATTCGTTGAATAGACTGTTCTATCCCAGCTGGGTGGGTTTGACAGGCTTGTCAAAAATCACTTGGCTATAGATGTAAGGGTCTGTTTCTGAGCCATCAATTCAGTCCCATTGGTCTATGTGTCTATCTTTATGCCAGTACCATGCTGTTTTTACCACTGTAGCTAGGTAATGATTTAAAGTCAGGAAGTGAGAGTCCCTCAAGTTCTTTTTAAGATGTTTCTGGCTATTCAGGGCCTCTTACCCTGCCAGATAAATTTGATAATTGTGTTTTCCGTTTGTTTAAAAATTGCTGGTGGAATTTTTATTGAATCTGTATATCAATTTGGGTAGAACTGACATCTTAATGATATTTAGTCTTTCAATCCATGAACATGGAATGTTCTGCCAATTATTTAGGTCTTTTAAAATTTTGTTTAGCACTGCATTATAATTCTCTGAATACAAGTGATTTACATCCTTGGTTAAGCTTATTCCTAAATATTTGATTCTTTTAGTTGCTATTGTAAATGGAATTTTTTTTCCTGACTTCCTCCTCAGATTGTGCATTACAGTTGTATAGAAACACCACTGGTTTTTGCATATTAATCTTGTATCCTGACATTCTACTGAATTTGTTTATTAGCTCTAGCAGCTTTGTTGTAAATTTTTTGGGACTTTCTGGATGTAGGATCATATCATCTGCAAATAGTGAAAGTTTTACTTCTTCCTTTCTGATTTGGATGCCTTTTATTTCTTTTTCTTGCCTGATTGCTCTAGCTAGAACCTCTAGCACTATATTGAACAATAGTGGTGACAGTGGGCATCCTTGGCTTGTCTCTTATTTCAAAGGGAAAGCTTTCAGTCTTTCACCATTGAGTACACTGTTCACTGTGGGTTTTCCATATATGGCCTTTATCATGAGGAGAAAGTTTCCTTCAATTCCTTTCTTTTGTAGTATTTTTATCAAGAAAGGATGCTGTATTTTGTCAAATGTTTTCTCTATGTCAGTCGATAAGATCATGTGGTTTTTCTTCTTTGATTTATTAATGCGGTGTGTTATGCTGATTGATTTTCTTGTGTTGAACCAGCCTTGCATGCCTGGTATAAAACCCACTTGATCATGATGAATAATTCTTTGAATGTATTGTTGGATTCAATTAGCAAGTATTTTATTGTGGATTTTTGCATTTGTATTCATTAGAGAAATGGGTCTTTAATTTTCTGTTTTCATAATATCTTCATCTGGCTTTGGTATTAGGGTGATATTGGCTTCATAGAATGAGCTTGGTCGCATTCCTTCTTGTTCAATTTTTTGGAAGAGCTTGAATAAGATTGGCATTAAATTTTTGAATGCTTGATAGAACTCACCTGTGAAACCATCTGGTCCTGGACTTTTATTTTTGCAGAGTTGTTTGATGACTGTTTCAATCTCTTTACTTGTGATTGGTTTGTTGTGGTCTTCTATTTCTTCTAGGGTTGGTGTAGGTTGTTTGTACATTTCTAGGACTTTTTCCATTTTGTCTACATTGTCTAGCTTTTTGGCATAAAGTTGTTCATAGCATCCTCTTATGATCTCTCATTTTTGTGGGGTCAGTAGTAATATTCCCGTTTTCATTTTTTATTTCACTTATTTGCATATTCTCTTTTTTTTTCTTAGTTAGTCTCTCTAAGGGTTTGTCAATTTTGTTCATGTTCTTGAAGAACCAACTTTTGGTTTTGTTAATTCTCTCTATTGTTTTCTTGTTCTCAGTTTCATTTATTTCTCCTCTGATCTTTGTTATTTCATTCCTTCTACTTGCTTTGGGATTAGTTTGCTGTTCTTTTTCTAGTTCCTCCAACTGTGTAGTTATGTCATTGATTTTAGCTCTTTCTTCTTTTTTAATGTAAGCATTGAGGCTATAAGTTTTCCTCTCACCGCTGCCTTCACTGCATCCCATAGGTTCTGATATGTTGTGTTCTCATTGTCATTCATCTTGAGATATTTATTGATTTCTCCTGAAATTTCTTCTTTGACTCACTGATTATTTAAAAGTGTTGTTTAATCTCCATATATATGTGAATTTTCCCTTTTTCTGCCACTTATTGATTTCCAACTTTATTCCATTATGATCAGAGAAAGTGCTTTGTATAATTTTGATTTTGTTGAATTTATTGAGATTGGCTTTGTGACCCAACATATGGTCTATCTTGGCAAAAAATCCATGAGCAGTTGAAAATAATGTATATTCTGCTGTTTGTGGATGCAATGTTCTGTATATGTATATTAGATTTAGTCCATTTATCATATTATTCAAGCTCTCTGTTTCTTTATTGATCCTCTGCCCAGGTGTTCTATCCAATGCTGAGAGTGGAGTATTGAAGTCTCCAACTATTATTGTAGAGATGTCTATTTCTCCCTTCTCTTTTGCCAGTGTTTGCCTCATGTATGTTGGGGCATCCTGGTTAGGTGCATATACATTTATTATTGTTATTTTTTCCTGGTGAATTATCCCTTTTATTAATATGTAATGTCCATACCTGTCTCTAAAAACAGTTTTGCTTTTAAAGTCTATATCATCTATATAAGTATAGCTACCCCAGCTTTTTTTTTTGGTTACTGCATGCATGGAATATCTTTTTCCAAGTTTTCACTTTCAATCTATTGGTATCCTTGGGTCTAAGGTGAGTCTCTTGCAGACAGCATATAGATGGCTCATATTTTCTTATCTGTTCTGCCAGTCTGTGTCTTTTGATTGGGGAGTTTAATCCATTAATATTCAATATTATTACTGTAAAGGCAGTTCTTATTTCACCCATTTTGATCTTTGGGTTTTATCTGTCATTTTATTTTTACCACTCTTTTGACACTATTAGTTACTGTTACTGATACAGTCATCATTTCTAGACTTTCTTCCAAGCCTCTCTTTCCTGTCTTTTCTTTTCAGGTTGTAACACTCCCTTTAGTATTTCCTGCAAAGCTGGTCTTTTTGCAATAAACTCTCATAGTTTCTATTTATCTGTGAATATTCTAAACTCACCTTCATTTTTGAAAGATAATCTTGCCAGATATAAAATTCTTGGGTGGCAGTTTTTCTCTTGCAGTATCTTAAATATACCACTGCCTTCTTGCTTCCATGGTTTCTGATGAGTATCCCTTATATGTTATGCATTGCTTTTCTCTTGCTGCTCTCAGAATTCTCTCTTTGTCTTTGGCATTTGACATTCTGATTAGTATGTGTCTCGTGTTATTCTATTCAGATTTTTTCGGATGGGAATATGTTGTGTTTCTTGGACATGGATATCTGTGTCCTTCAATAGGGTTGGGAAATTTTCAACCATTATTTCTTCAAATATTCCTTCTTCCCCTTTTCCCTTTTCTTCTTCTGGGACACTCATGACAGATATGTTTGCATATCTCTTGCTGTCATTTAGTTCCCTGAGACCCTGTTCGATTTGTTCTATTCT
>PVKH010041230.1:0-10965 GCA_004027955.1 Chaetophractus vellerosus
CTGCCCTGCCCGTGGCGGCTTTTGCCTGTCCGTGGCAGCTTTTTGCCCTGCCCACGGTGGCTCCGGCCCGCCCATGGCGGCTTGCCATTCTCAAGGCGGTCTGCCCGCTAGGAGAGGTCCCCGGGAACCGAACCCAGGGCCTCCCATGTGGTTTCCCAGCGAGCTCTTTATCCACTGAGCTATCTAGCCGGGCCCTGCACAGGGTCTTGCTTCCCTAGGGGAACCACACAGCTATCCTTTCTAAGGTCTTCACCTCTTTAGGTGACTGCCATTGAGCACTGCACAGCAGTAACCTGCTATAGAACTCCGGGCCTTCAATATATTTCCAGTATGCAGAAAATCTCTCTCTCTCTCCCTCTGTCCCTCTCTCTCTTTCCTGCCCAACAGGGACACTTGTATAATCTTTTGGATAACACAGATATTTATATATCATGGGAAGAGCAACTTTAAGCAGCTTTTGCTCTGCCCTACAAAAGTCTCTCAGGTGGGTAAATTCTAAGGTGCTGGCTCCTTGGGTTGAAATTTGTAGAGGGATGGAATGGGAGGCAGAATGTAAAGATTAGGAAGAAAAAGTAATATCTCAATTAATTACCCTGCTATATGCACTGAACCTTACATTATCAACCATTCTTTTTGCCTGGGAATTTTCTAGTTTCTAAGATTTTTTTTGCGTAAACAGAGGAAACTCTCTCAGCATCAAGCCTTTCTCTGCCAAACAAACTGAACGGCTTCTAGTTCTTCACCTCTCATTCCCTATAGGATCCAGTATAAACTGGCTTCTCTACCCGTGAGATTCCATACTGGCTTCCAATCCCCAAATTCAGTGGCTACTCTTTGCTGTCTTCTCTTCGACTTCTCCCTGATAATTGACTCCATCGAAGATCCTTTCTTTTTTGAAATTCTCTTCCCCTTTTGCTTTTCTGATATGAAATCATTCTATTTACATCCTATCTTCTTTTCTTCTTCTTCAGCTCTTTTCTCCCTTCTTCCTAATGAAATTTCTTCTTTTCTACCTTGAAACCGTAAATTCTCTCCATCAGAGTTATTTAATATTCATGGCTTTAATTCAAAACTCTCTACTGTTGACTTCCAAATCTGGACCTCCAGGCTTGATATCTCAGCATATTTCTAGCTCCATATTTCTATTTGCTTTATTAGTAATTCCTCTCGAATATTTCAATCATCCCAAATTCATCAGGTATAAAACTTTATCCTGGGATCAAATGCCCCTGACAATTTCCCTCAATGTCATCAGCATTTTCATTCTTTACAACTCAAAGCCCTCGTCTTTAAAGATTCTTCCTTCTTCTTCACTTCCAGCTTACATGCAATTGGTCAAGGAAACCTATGAGGCTTCCTTTAAAAATCATTTATATATGTTCCCTTTTGTTTATTCCCACTCCTTCCATCCTATTCTTGGCTCTTACCAACTCATGTAGCTAATGATATAGAATTCTAATTAATTCACTTTCAATCCTTCTCCTTTCTGTATACATAAAAGTCAAGTTACTTACCTTAAGTTTCAATTGCACCTTGTACATACCTTATTCATACCTTATCCACATTATTTTATAACCCTTACTTCCCCGTAGGATAAATAGGATAGAATCCAATTGACTTAGTCTGAATTTTAAAGTTCCCTTTATTCTCTGGCCATAGTTCATCTCCTACTAATCTCTAACACAACTATTAGCTAGGTTGCCCTCCTTAGAATATATCTTGCTCACTTGCCTCCATGCCTTTTCTCATGCCATTTCTTCTTCCTGAAATGCCAGTTGTGTCTCTCTATTACCTACTTGTCCATCAAGTTAAGTCCTGTCTCTAGATGAAGCCTTCCAACACCACTGCAGCCCATGCCAATCTCGCCTTTCACTAAATCATTTTATTGAATCTCTCCACAATTCATTCCAACATTTAAACAGTAATGGGTTTATTCAGTTATGTTTTCAACATAATTAGAATAAAAAGAATAAATAATCAGAATAACTCTCAACATAATTAGAAAAGCCTAAGCTTCTTGTACTTGGAAATATTTCACTTATTTCATTCAGATTTCCTAAACACCAAAGAAGCTTTTTTTGTTTTCAAATGAATAGGAAATCTCTTAAGAGTGGGCCATGACTATATTGATAGCATACGATTCTTTATGTACTGGAAATAAAAAGATGAAAGATGATTTTAGTGCATTTACTCAAACTCTTGCCAAAGTAACAGAAAGCTATTTAGATGATACATAAAAGAGTAAAACATTTACTTCAAAGCACATTCTATTATTTCATTTCTCACATTCCAGAAATAGAGATGGCAATAATGTAACAGCTAAAATTTATTGTGCATTTATCATGTACCAGACACTGGGCTTTTCATGTATTATCTTGAATACTTGTAACAGATTTATCAGAAAGTACTATTATTATCTATCTTTAACCTATACCACATGTTCTTATATTCATAACACAAATCAGTAAACTGAGTATATGATTTCTACAAGTTTACACAGCTATCTAGCCTTGTAGCTGGAATCAGCCTATAAGTTCCTTTACTACCAGTGGTGTAAATTTTGAAACCCATTCTGAGGCCAGGACCTTAGATTTTTTGTTTTGGTGTGCTTATGCATATTTTTTAAAAAGTTCACATTTTTGCTTCCTGTACTTTAGGGCTTTGCTCTCAAAAGATGCTTTTATATTATGATATATCATGTACCACTGTCTTTGTTTTTGTAATGTTTTAAAAATATTATGATCATATAGGTTAAGAGTTTGGGCTCTGGAGACAGACTGCCCTTTTCTAATCAGGTTTCTGCCTCCAACTAGCTCTGCCTTTTTGGGCAAGTTTCTTAATCTCTCTAAGTCTGAGCTCCCTTATCTATAAAATGGGGTTAATTAGAGTACTACTTTATATGATTGCTACAAAGATTAAATGGGATAAAACATGTACAATGCCTGAGATAATAATCACTCAAAAAATAAGTGTTATTATCATTCTTTCAAAATACATTTTTGGAGCATATACTCTGTGAAAAGAACCAAAGATAAAATGCGAACAAGATCAACATTATAGTGGGGAAGACAGACAATAAATAGCACTGAAACAAAAAAGTAAAAAAGAAGGCATTATTTGTATTATATTCAATTAGTTATAATTACTTTTTGTACCCACAATTAATATTGCTAAACTAAAAATCTAGAGGATTAAACCATGGGAATCCTAATACTCATATAAAGAAAACATGAAATACTAAAATAACTTGAGAAATAAACATTCTAGCATAATTCATAACAATCCCACAGATTCTATCTTGCATAAATGAAATTATCATTTATCAATACTCAAATGTAGTTTATTGCACAACTCCCTTTTTATGAGAATGTTCTGGCATAAGGTAACCAGTACAGAATACTGATAAATAAGTTAGGAATTCATTTAGTAAAATTAATAGTAATTGATTCATTAGAAAAAGTCATTTAAAAATAATTTCTTCAATTCAATAAATTCATTATTCTGGTTAATAATAAGCATAAGTAGTATTAGTAGTTAATAATATGTTCATTCAGTAAACATTTATTAAGGGTCAATTTAGCTGGTACTGACCTAGGCACTGGATAGTAATATGAACCAAGAATGGTTCCACTCTTTAATGAGCTTTGGACTTAGTAGAGAAGAGAAAATTACATGATTTAAAATAAAAATTCACCATACTGCAAAAAGTACTATAATTATGATAGGAATGTGAATCAGTGTATAAAGGAAGAAACAGTCAATTCTCCGGGGGTTTATTCATTTATTCATACATTCACTAAATATTATTTGATTGATGATGTCATTAACATCATCATTTTAATTATTAATTATAATTATTAATATTAAATTATTATTGAGAACCTACTATGTGCAGACACTATTCAAAGCAAAGATGCTATCAGAATAAATAAAACACAAAAATCCAGCATGGAGCTTACATTCTGGTAGAAGGAGTCAGAGTTTAGGCATAGAGGGAAGGAAAATATATAGTATGTCAATTGTAATAAGTGATATGGAAAAATATAAAGTGTGTGAGAGTATAGAGAATGAAAAGAGAATGGGAGCTTAAATAAAATTTTCTGAGTTCTAACACATATTGCTTGAGAGGTTTTTTAAAATGTTCCCTTAAGTATGATGAGTTTTTCATTTCTCACAAGGTTTACCTGATAGAGTTCTGAATAGAACTGATGGGCCACTACAGTTTGGACATCACTTGTTTTTCAAGGAAGTCAATGAAATTGTGCTAACCTACATAATATCGACCTTAAAAAAAATCTGATTGCCAGTAGTTTAACAGCATTTATGGATGTCACTGGGAAGCAGGACAAAGCTTGGGGGCTGAAAAAGGGAAAAAGTCAGAGATAAGAAGGAGAAAAATAATATTGTAAAAGGAAGTGGTGAAGTATATCGCTGTCAAGCTGGCCTCACTCCCTGGCTTTGGCATCCCAAAGTTGATTAACCCTGAGAGTGCCCCTTATTATCCTTGTGGCTGGTAATAGATCCTTCCAAGCCAACACACTTTATAATAAACAAAATTTAAATTAAAATGACAAAGCGACCTGTACGAGTGCCCTGCACTCCCCTGCCGCCTCCCTCCTAACATAGCAAAATTATCCAATGGAAAAATTGCACTTTGAGGGGTTAATGAACACCCTTTCCCCCTCCTCCTTCTTATTTGTCAAATAGAAGGCAGGAGCCGGTTCAATTGGCCAGCAACCCCATCCTTAAACACAGAGCTAAGAGGGTGGTAAAAATGTTCCTGAAACTAGGAGCCCATGTAAAGCTTTAAACTTTAACTTCTCAAATATGAGGCGGTTCCCTGCACTAACCTGTTCCCCTCCTCTGTAATGACTTTATTATCCCATATCCTCGCACAGGCAGCCCGGTACCTCCTGATTGGCCGCCATCGGGTCCTGTAGGTATTAAAGGCCTCCCGTGTGGTTTCTTTGGAATAGCGAAACATTCGGTCAACCTCCCTGGGCTTGACCGCTTGTGTTACACACTTCATGCTGCTATTCTTTAGAGACCAATCCTCTAGGGTTCCCTGTCCCAAACTAGTTAAAATTTGACAATAGGCAATACCCTGTAATTTATAATCCGAAGAACCAGGTTTTCATCCCAAGTACCTCAAGACAGCATCCCTACCTGTTTGTTCAGGAGATTGAGGCTAGATTCCTATTTGTGGAACTGACAGGACTTTTCTGAAAAAGCTTTGAATCTGACTTTGAAATGCACGTACACATACTTTATTTAGCCTGGACATGTTTCAACGTTGAGTCTACATATATTGATGGCCAACTACTTGTCAGGCATTTGGGCCACAGTGGGAAGAACAGACATAGGCCCTTAATAAAGCTTGGGGATTTGAGGCAAGAAATGGAACAAGCGCAGAAATAAATGTAAACAGACCTACCTCGATGAACCCCATGAGGAGGTGAGAGGAGGCTTCTCGGAGAAAGCGATGCCTCATTAACAACCAGGCAAAAAGGACGGGAAAAGTATTCCAGGTAGTGGGAGCAACATTTTTTATGGCTATGTTATCAATTAACAAAGGTCTCACATTCCCACGTTTCGTTTTATGAGTCTCCCCCGAGGAAGGCAAGAAAAATGAGTCAAACGCGGGGGCACTTCTGGCTTCCATTATAAGAACCAGAGACCACTACTCTCAACCGCCTGAAAGGACCGCAGAGAAGGAAGCCGAGGCCCGGCCGCTGCTTCGCTGTTCTCGCGAGGCCCGCAAGCGCTCAGAGGACAGCAAGCGGCGCCGGCGGGCGGTTAGCGGCCCAGCGATGCCGCGGCTCCTCTGCTTTTCTGTTCTGTGGCTCCTCCTACTTCGCTTCTCTTTTGAACTGGGCGATATCAACAAGGCCAAGAAGCTATGCGGCAGGCACCTGCTTAAAGAAATAGAAAAACTCTGTGGGCGAAATGACTGGAGCCAGTTCCGGGAGGAAACCCCATTCACGCAGCTGATTTCCCAGGCCGCAGAGAAGGTTGAAACTTTGATTCCCTACAGGTTCGAAAGCTCTCCGTCCCCTTCCCTGGTCCGGGGAACGGGCCTAAACCCAGGTAAAAATTTAAACCAAAGGAATAGTTGTTCATCTATATATATTTCTTGTCCACGAATGTGCTTTTCCAGATTTGTGCCCACTACACAGGTTAAAAACAACAACAAACCTGTATATTGTCCACAGATTTATGTAAGAATGCCCCTCCTTACCTAACTTCTCTCATTGGAGTGCCTTGTTACCTGGCAAACTTTTTTTTTGTCCTTCAAAACCCAGCTTTCATTCCAGTTTCCCTGAGTCATCATATACTCTTTCATAGCTAATCACGCCTTCCGTTCTATCACAGTACCTAACACATAGTTCTGTTAGATTAGCATCAGGCCTGGCTACATAATTTGCCGGGTCCAGTGCAAAATGAAAATGCAAGACACCTGTTCAAAAAGCAGGAAAGGGCCATTTCTTCTGCATACTTTCTTCTGCTCACCAGGAGGTCCATTTTCCCATCAGAGGTCACTTAAAAAGTTGACGGAATTACACTCCACTTACAAGTTCAAAGATAAAATTATTGTGGATTTCAAGACAGCGATAGCAGGGCATTAACCAAGTGCAGGGTCCTTCTAAGCACTGGGACTGTGCACATGCACAGTTCTCACTTCTATAATGCCAGCCCTATATATACCATATTACAGGGACTGTCTCATGCTTCTTTTTTTCTGAAATTCCTAGGAAAAGGCCTAGCATTTACTAAGTGCTTAATATATACCGAATTTATACTTAATGCTTTTAAGTGGTCTTGTTTCAGATCCATCAGTATCTTCCAACTAAGTTGTTATGTTTTGAGACTGACACATTTTAGCCCAAATATGCTTTGCTGTTTTAAAGTAAAATTTATTTATGGGTGATTGGCAGCATAATGTCATTGAAATTACTGCCTTTCATAGTAATTTAGTTGATTTGGTTTAGACAAATCTTTTAAAAGTCAAGATCCCTGAAATTAAGAAAGGAATAGCCTGCCATGACAAAAGTAAACCCTAATGTAGATGACTGCAGCAAACTAAAACAGTGCCTGTTATGTTGTAGGCAGGCATTAACACTTTTCATAAGGAATGAATAATGGAATGAGTGAAACTTACAGAATTATTCTTGCTAAAGGAATGAAAAGTTGTAAAGACAAAAACAATAGAAACCGTCAGACTCCTGATCATGTTCCACCATCAAACATACTTATAAACTCATTTTGTCCTTTTACAATTTAGGAATTGTCTTTTTGGTAGACTGTTTTCTTAATAAAAAAGCCAACTTTAAAAGTCAGAACTGATTAATGATCCCTTTGTTCCAGGTGTTATTCACCCTCCCCTGAAGAAACAAATCCCATTAATTTGATGAGTGAGGAACTACAATGAAACAAGATTTTAAATGAACTAAATATATATCTGATAATATTTCAGAATTTTTATACCTATTAAATCTGTTACTATGGAACTATGTAAAGGACAGTTTGCTAAGATGGAAATATCAGGTGGCAGTACAGCCATAGTTATTTTTAAATATGTGCAAGAAGGAAAATGGGTTTAGAGTTTCAATATGAATCTGTATATGGAAGTTTAAAAATTATTAATCTATAAGAAAAGGTAGCACGTAATCTGTCCTGATAATTTCCAGTGAATAATTTAGAAGGTGTAGAAAGGTACATGTTTCCAACATGGATTACTCTATAATTATACCATTTCTTTTGCATAAGAAAGAGGTTAAAAATAATTTGTATTTTTTCAGGAGTTCTTGATTAACTTTCATTTAGCCTTTACTAGCAGGACATAGTGCTATGTTCAGTCAAGCCAGTTACCAACAATTTTAATCTTCTGATTATTTATTTGAGTCTGACACAGGAAAACATAGTTTTGGTGTGCTGATATACACAAATGCCCTTTTCAGAGCTATTGATATGAAATCGTGTGCTTCTTGATAGTGGATCCTGAAGTGTTGGCCATGTCTCCAAGATCTACCCCAGAATGGGGCACCATAAATCTCTCATCCTATTTCTAAAGCCTGGCTGAGTATGGGGTTCCCAGCGTTTAATAAGTGCCTGTGAAGTCATTACTGTTTCAACACCAGCATTTCACAATCCTTAATCCATAATACAGTTACATTGACCACGTTCCTTCATTCTTGGTCTTCATTCAACTGTACTTGTTATATATATAAATTATAATTATATATAATTATTTAATTGGTCTGTGTAAGGTGCTTCTCTTTATATATTACTTTAACAAAATTTGAGTGTCTATTATTGCTAGACATTCTTTTTAGTGCTTGGGATATAATAGTGAACAGTGAACTCTCCTGCCCTCATGAGGCTTATAGAATAGTGAAGAGATACAAGAAACATGATAAGTAAATTATACAGTGTTTTAAAAGGCAATAGCGGGAAACGGCTGTGGCTCAAGCAATTGAGCTCCTGTTTACCATATGGAGAACCTGGGTTCAATCCCCAGGACTTCCTGGTAAAGAAAAAAAAAAAAGCCATCCCAGACCCGTGCATTGGGCCATCCCCACGCAGTGCAGAGAGGTGCAAGGCCCCCACACGGTAAAGTGACACACCAAAAAAGACAATGACACAACCAGATAGGAAAAAAAAAGGCAATAGTTCTTTTTATTTGTTTATTTTTATTTTAAACAACTCAAATTTATTGATCCATACATGTACAATAAGTGGTATTTTGTATAATCACATAGTTGTGCATTCATCACTTCAGTTGTTATTAGAGCACTTTCATTATTCCAATAATAATAATAAAAAACAAAAAACAAACAATAAATACCCAACACCTCTCAATATCTACGCTTCCCCTGCTGTACATGACTGCTATTCTTTTACTATCTCTTTAGTTTACTTGTATTTATATTTTGTAAAAACAGTAATATATGCAATATAACCCATATTCATGTTTCACATGAGATTTCATGATGTTATACTATCCCATTTACATTTTTAAACTTACCTTCTGGTAATATACATGTCCTTAGACTTTCCCTTTCAACCACTGTCATACCATATAATAGCACTGCTATTTAGAAACACTATGATGTGCTTTCACCATTTCTATTCATTTCCAAAGATTTACAAACAACCTTTTTTTACCAATTCTACATAGATTAACCCTCAGCTTTCCATTCTCTCCCCTCATTCTATTTTCTGGTGACCTATATTCTAAGTATTAACTCCATGAGTTTACACAGTTCATAATAGCATAGTCATACAATATCTGTTCTTTTGTCTGGCTTGCTTCACTAACATAATGTCCTCCAGGTTCATCCATGTTGTCATATTCATCCTAACTTCATTTCTTCTTATAGCTGCATAATATCCCATCATATGTGTACGCCACACTTTTTTTATCCACTCATTGGTTGATGGACACTTGGGTTGTTTCCATCTTTTGGCAATTGTGAATATTGCCACTATGAATATCAGTGTGCAGATGCCTGTTCGTGTCACTTCTTCCAGTTCTTCTGGGTATATACTTAATAGTGGTATTGCCGGGTCACATGGCAAGTCTATACTCAACTTTCTTAGGAACCACCAAACAGTCCTCCACAGTGGCTGTACCATTCTACATTTTTACCAATGTGAATAAATGTTCCTATCTTGCCACATCCTCTGTAACACTTGTAGTTTTCCAACTTTTTTTTTAACTTTTTTTTTTAAGTTTTAGACCACAGAAAAGTTATATTGAAAATATAGGGTACTCCCACATACTCCATCCCCTCCACCTCTCACATTTTCCTCTATTAATAACATCTTATATTAGTGTGATACATTTGTTACAATTGATGAACAAATATTGAAGCATTGCTACTAACCATGGTCTATACTTTACATTATGATTTCACTTTGCACTGTACAATTTTATAGGTTTTGACAAAATGTATAATGACCTGGATCTGTCATTGTGAAATCATGGAGAACAATTCCAAAGCCTCCCAATGTCCCATGTTCCACCTATTCTTTCCTCCCCCTTCCCTCAGAACTTCTGGTAACCACTATCTTTAGATCAATGTTACAAGTTCTTCCATTACTACAATAATAAGTCTACTTTGTCCACTATTGCATTTCCCCCTTATGTTTGTTCATTCCTTAATCTTGATAGCTTTGTGATGGCGATGCCCACTCTGCTTCAGATTGAGAGGGGGTTTAGATCTTATGAGGATGGAAGGAACTGTTTTGCTTGCATTGTAGATACTGTTGTTTTTTGCGATGGATGTTGTCCATCATAATTTTGTTAGTTGTCCTAGGAGAGTCCAGTGAACTGGAGAATAGCTGCTGGCTGCAACTCTGCTGAGATTCAGGGCTCAACTGGCATATGAACAGACTGAATATTTAAGTCTATGGGACATATATTTAATGAGTATAGTGCTAATTATAGTTTTTAATAAAAGGGGTAGAAGAGTCATGTGTAGGGAAATTATAGATGAGTCTAACTCTGTTACATTGGGAAAATAGGGATAACATATATTCCAAGGTAAGGCCCACTGATAGGGTGCTGATTTCATGGGGTTGTGTGTCTTGTCTAAGTGTCCAGATGTCTCTAGAGCCCTTGGGAGCACCCCTGTTTGAGGCTTAGTTTACTATGGCAGTTAGTGAGATCCTCCTGAGATGTGCATAAGCATAACCTCTGGACTGACCTCCGACTCACTTTAAAATATCTTAGCCATAAAAACTCTTTTGTATTTAATATTTCCCCCTTACGGCAAAGGTCTTTATCCAAATAAATCACTAGTTGATGCTTGGTAATAATCCCTCAGTACCAGGAGACTTATCCCCGGGAGTCATGTCCCATGCCATGGGGGAAACTAGTGAGTTTATATGCTGCATTTGGCTTAGAGGGAGGCTACATTTGAGTAACAAGGAGGTTTTCAGGAGGTAACTATTAAGTAATAG